>RJWM01010326.1:0-64141 GCA_004363535.1 Dasyprocta punctata
AGCAACCCAATTTGTAATAGCCAAATCTTGGAAACAACCCAAGTGCCCATCAATCAAAGAATGGATAAAAAAGATGTGGTATTTTTATACAATGGAGTACTACTCAGCTATTAAGAAAGATTGCATTGAGACTTTTGTAAGTAAATGGTCACGACTTGAGACCATACTCATAAGTGAGATAAATCAAACCCACATGTGTCAATACTGTATTATCTCCCTAGTGTAAGAAACTGAAAAAGTATATATGATCCAAAATCTATAATAAATACTATGAAAGGGTAAAAAACAGCTCAAAGAGCAAAAGTAACTGGGAAGGGAAAAGGGGGAAAGAGGGAAGGGAAAAGGAAAAGATATAAATCTGTATATATGTATATGTAAGATAGCTAAAATGAACACACTGCTGAATGTATTCATTATTGATAAAGAACAATTAATACTGATATGATTAGATCAATTTTACATGTCTATATCTGTTAATATAAACAACCATTTTAAAGATAATGATACGCAATATTGCAACCATTGTCAAGTTTCTATTATCCTGTTTTGTAAACCTGTAATGTTACTGTTGTGCATTTACTCTAGTCATTTGTTTGTCTGTTTTGTTTTTTGTCTTTGTTATATATGTCTTTTTTTTCTGCTTAAATAAAAAAAGCAAAGATGGAACAAAAGAGAAAGAAAGAAAGGAAGGAAGGAAGGAAGGAAGGAAGGAAGGAAGGAAGAAAGAAAGAAAGAAAGAAAGAAAGAAAGAAAGAAAGAAGAAAAGAAAGAAGGAAAGAAGGAAATGGGGGGAAAAAAGTAGCTGGCCATGGTGGTACACTCTTGTAATCCAAGCATTCTGGGAAACTGAGGCAGGAAGATTGCAAATTCCAATCCAGCCTGGGCAACTTAGCAAATTAGCAAGACCCTATCTCGAAAGAAAAAATAAAAACAGGGCTAGTGGTGTAGCTCATGAAAAGTCCCTGGATTCAATTTCCTGTACCACAAAAAAACGAAGGGGCTTAATGGAAGGTAGAGCCTAATTGGATGACACAGTCACCAAATGTGACTTTGTGACTTTGAAGGGTATATTTTGTCTCTAGTCCCTTCAAAGCTGGCTCTGTTTCTGTCTCCATCTCCATCTCCGTCTCCCTCTCCCTCTCCGTCCCTCTCCCTCTTCCACTGCTCTCCCTCTACTTCTCCCTCTCTGTCCTGGATGCCATGAGATGGGCAACTTCCTTCCACCATGCCCTTCCACCGTGAAATTTCTGCCTTTCCCTGGGTTTAACAGCAATGGAACCAGACAACCATAGACAGACCCCACTGAAACTATGAGCTAAAATAAATCTTTCCTCCTTTATGTGGAAAATAGTCTTAGATATCCTGCCACAGTGATGGAAAGCTGACTAATACACCTTCCCTTCCAACTATTTTGAAATATATAATGAATTGTTGTAGATTACAGGTACCAAAATAAAGTTAGATTAATGGAATTAAGTCTAATGTTCTATAGAATAAGCTCTTTTATTGACTTTGGTAGAACATAAACTAAGAACTGTCAAATTAATAAAGTTAGTGAATGATGAAAATGAATTAGCCAAACTCTTTCAAAATGAAAGGACAGAGAAAAAGCTATCTGAACTGAAAAGTGGCTAAGATCCAAGGTAAATAGCCAGTTTCATAAAATTACCCTTTTCAGTTTCAATCTTTTGTGCTTTAATCATCTGCAGCCTTGGACACGGTTCTTACCATAAAGACAAGGACTCTGAATGAACACAAGGATAATGAATATGAAATACTATTATATTTAATATTATAATGTCATTAATGGAACTGTAGCCAGAGATCAAGGACTTTTCAAATTAATTATTTCTTGTTCCAACACATACCATGAAATGGCCTTTCTAAATCACAATGACACATCCCAACATTTTCTTTATTAAGATAATTCTATTTTATTTCTTGGATCTCTGCAGTCTAAGCAAGTTTTATAAATATTTAAGGGAAAAATTAGGCGAGAACATGCTGGGTGATGCACGAATAGCAACCAATGAGCTAAGATAAAGCTACACTGAGAACTGGCTTTAGGATCTTCTTATGTTTAGTCCACAAATTTCTGCACATCATTTGTGGGAGGATTAGTAACCTTATGAGTATACTGAAAGCCTGTATGTCCTTTTCCATTTGCATTTTCCATTTTATTGTGAGATCACTGCTTGAAATACACTCATTAAGTTCCCTCTGAATTGAGTCTTTACGGTTAGCAATAAAAATTAGGCAAATTATTGATGACTTGCCCATTAATGCTTTCCCCAGGGTGGGCCTCTAATTGCTTGAGTGACTGACCATTTGCAGAAGCACTTTCAATTCTTATTTTGGTCTCCAAAGAAATCTGAGGTGCATGAACACCATCCATGCTCCTTGGAAATATGTGAGGCATAGTTACCCAGCCACACAGAGCACCACATGGTGTGGCAGGAGGTGATGTCCATTCTGAGAGGCATAGCTTCCTTAGCAGCTTGTAGAGTATATTAGTTGACTTTCCCTTTGCAGGATTCAATATGTACCAACAACAGTTTAAAGGGAGAGAATTTTAATTTGGCTTATGTTTTAAGGGGATTCAGTCCGTGGTTAGCTGGTTCCAAAGCAGAAATATCATGGCAGAAGGACATGGTGGAGCAAAGCTGCTTTGTTCATGACAGTTGGGAAACACAGCAGGGAAATTATACTACAGAGAAAGTGACAAGGGACTAGGCACAGTAACTAAGGCCACACCTCCATACCCCACCCAGTCACCAAGATCTGTATTCTACTAATCCCCAAGGTGGATCACAAGGAAATCAACCCACCTTAACCACCACATGGAGCATTTTATGAATATATTTGCTGAATTCCAAGAAGGGATTATGAACATTAATTGTGACACCTAACAGATTAGTAAAGCTCTAGGTGTCTGTGGATGACTGTCACGTAAACCACGTGTCAAAGAAGGGAGACCCACACAGATGTGGGTGGCACCACCCAATAAGCTTGCAGCCTGGATGAAACAAAAATGGAAACAAGAAGGAAGTCTACCCTTTTCTTTTTTCAGAGAAGCTCCAGTCTTTGCCATTGCCTTTAGACACCAGCCTCCAGTTCCTGCAGATTTCCAATGCAGATTCCTCAGCCTTCAAATGAGACTCTGACTTTCAGACACAACTCAAAGAGGTGACTCAGCAATGAGCTTCCAAACCTTCAACCTTTCAGTGTTACTGTTACCACATGATGAACTCATCTGTTAAATTCCAGACTCATTTGGGGTTTTTTGTTTTATTTTGTTTTGTTTATTTAAATAGGATAAAACCAAGGAAAACAAAACAGAATAAAATCAGTGAAAATGAAACAATAAAAGTGGTACAGGACTTCAAAACATTACAAAATCAACAATAGTTACCATAATGCCTTTTGTTATCTTCAAAATAGCTGCAGATACCTTTGGACATAGTAAAAATCAAACAAAACAGAATAGAATAGAAACAATAAAAACAAAACAATGAATGCAATAAAGAACTTCAAAACAAGTCAATAGTAAATGCAATATGTCTTGCTATCCTTTAAATAGCTGCTCATGCCATCAGATTTAACATAATCAAACAAAACAAAAGAGAATAAAACCCAGCCCAACAAAACAATAACAATGATATGGTTTCCAGGCAGGGATCACCTCCTGGTGAGGCCTGGTTCTCACCTCCTGCAGTCCACAAATGGCACTGACTCACAGAGAGAGGCTTGGGTCTGTCTGTCCCCACTCTAGCAGCAGCCTGCACATCTCCAGACTCATTTGTACCATGAGCAAGGAACTGCAAGCACACAATTCAAAAGGCAAGCGAAAAGTAGTTACTTTTATTGGAGATCACAGGTAGTTGCACTCAGAGCAAGTTCATGTGTCTTAGTTATTTTCTCTTTCCTGAAACAAAATACTCAACACCCAGAGTTAAAGGAGAAAAGATTTAGTTGGCTCACAGTTTGTAGAGGTTTCAGTCCACAGTCACCTGGCTCCAAGACAGGTGACACAGCAGACAGAAATCACAGAGGAGAAACTGTTCATAGCAGGTGATAGGTACCTTAGCAGCTTCTTTCTTCCCCTTTTATACTCTATCCAGGCGACTTGGACTAGAGCAGTGCCAAATCAATCAGTGGACTGATTGAGCAAGCACACATCCTTAATCCTGGTATCATACACTCTAGATCCAGCCACCTCTGGAAAAGCCCCACCTATGCCTGTATGAGGCTGGGGGTGGGGGGGATCTAACCACAAACCATAACAATGAAAGGTATGGCACAAACATAAAAATGGTGCCAGGGTGACAGGAAAGCAAAAGCACTGCACATAGATCACAGTACACAGCACACAGCAACAGCCTCAGATAATCAGGCTTTTGGAATTTAACGGATATGCACCTCAGCCCAGGTGCCTCTCCTGAATCTCTAGGTGTGATTGACAGGAATGATTGACAGGGTACTGTGTTATCTTGGAAATTTCTCAACATGCATGCCTGTCCCAGAATTCACTCTGATCTTAATTATGTGCATGGTATGTGGTACATATTTATGGACCTTTAATGAGGTTTGGGTAGGGTGAAAGTAACTGAAGGCCCCACGAGGAGATTCAATGCACATGTGATTTTGCCGAGACCAGTGATGGTGAACATTCTAGAGCTTTCAGTGATCCAAACAGCCTGCTGCACAGTGCCATAGGTTCATCACTGGCCTAGAGCATCAGAATTCTCCTGAGTTATTATGTGATTTTGTACCTGTCTTTGGACAATGGAATGGCCATGCTGTTTGAAATTAAATGAGTGGAAGGGAGTGATTTCCTCAGCTCCATTGTTTCTAAACATACTATTACTGAATCCATCAGGGCATCAGCAGCCATTTTGGATTCTTCCACCTCTGAGTCTATAGAGAGCCAGTGGGACTTTTCTGATACTGTACGCCTACCTAATAAATTCTTTTTATAATTATACGTATATTTTATATTGATTCTGTTTCTCTACTGAACCCTAACTAATATACAAGGCCCACAAGCCTCATGCACTGAGGTGTTTCTGCTCTTGGTGCAGTTGGACAGGTAGTTCCTTCAAAGGAAATGCTTTCTGTGAAATATCTCCCAGGGGATGCTCATAGGAAACTAATTGCTAGGATCATCAGCCCTAGCCATTTCCCTTCTGAAAGCATCACTCTTGACTTGATCGCTTAATTCTCAAAATGCCTTCAACTGACAGGGAACTGTGCCATTTCACTTGCAAAGCTGATTGCAAATTATTTTCTGATTGCAGATTTATTTTGTTTGTGACAAAATGTTTCCCACTAATTGCTGAAATAATCTTGTAGGAACTTGCTGTTCAACGCCTCATTTATTAACCCACTGTAGTTTCTCTCTAATCTCTGTTTTCATCTTTTTATTTATTTTAAACACCTATTTACAGGATCATTATTCCTCATCAATATTATATGGAAGACTTGGACAACTACCAGAGCTGTTATTGCAAAGAAAACCACACAGTCAATTGAACTCTATACTGGAGCTGCTGTCATGTTCACCAAGGTGTCCTTGTAGGGACAAGAGGTGAAGAAAAGACCTCTTAGCTTGATCTACAAAGGACAATGAAAAGCAATAGAAGTGACTGTCATCAATTGGAAGAGAAATATTCATTCTTCGTTTGCCTTTATCCAGAAGGAAAATTAAAAATTTTTCAGGTTTTTCTTATCTAACAGCCACAAATGTATAGGAACATGTTATGCTTCAGGAACAAAAATGTCTCCCGAGGTTAATTCTGTTGTAGGATTAGTTGCTGATAAGCTTTGGAGAGGTGATTGAGTCATGAGAGATCTAACTACATCAGTGATGAGATCATCATTTGATTGCCTTGTTAGGAGATGATGGAGACAGGAGATGGGGCCCCTTTGAAGGCAGTGGTCATGGTGTGATCTTGGGATCTATATCTTGTCTCTGACCCTCACCTCTGGATATTTCCTTTCTCTCTGTTTCCTGACAGTGATGAGATGAGCAGCTTTCTCCCACCATGCCCTTCCATCATATTTCTGCCTCTTTGCAAATCTAAAGCAATGGCATTGGCCAATCATGACTGAAACCATGAACTGAAAAAAATCCTCATTTAGGTTGCTTCTTTCTCAAGCATCTGGTGACACCAGCCAAAAGCCAACTAACACAGAGCACTAAGATGCCATTCAGAAAGTATTCCTTAAATTTCCAGCAATATTCATAGATGGATAGTCTATTTGAGTATTTTCCTGCTTCACAGTGGTATTTTGACCCATTGTGAAGCAGGAAAAAGATAAATACAGACTCATCAAACCAGAAAATATTAATGGCAGATGTGGCCTATTATAGCTCATTCATACTAGGGAGGAAACAGGTCTGACGTTTGACCCAAGATTCCACACCAGTGAAGACCAAGTTTAGGGAAGCCCACTGCAGCACAGACACTTTGGTTCAGTTCTATCCCTGACTCTTTTTCTTCTATTGGACTTGAGCTGGAGGGAAGTAGTACTATACACGTACACTCATTTTTCTAGGATCTTGCCGGCAATTACAGAAAATAATTGACTTTTTCTAAGCACCCACTGCGGAGATGACAAAGTTTTATTCCTTTAAATGCTGCTAAAGGTTAAAATCATCATGCCAGAACCTAAAGACCTGTCTTGAAGATTCTTTTATGGAGATCTTGACAAACATCAGCCCAGGATAAGCCCGAAAAGACCTTGTTAACAGTTCCTGTCCCCAACGTAACACTCAGCAGAGGCAAGGAGCTCAGGGTTTTAGTTGAATAAGTGACTGCATGATAATTTCTTTGGGCTTTGTTATGAGAGTCCTTCTCAAGACTTTTATCTGACTCTAATTTTTCCAGCTCCGCTTGGCCAAAGTTCATGTCAAGTTGACCTTAATTCATTTACCTTTTTGGATATACTTTAAGCTCAACTACATTAACTCTTCCTTCCTGGTGGGCTCCTGTGTTCATTGTAAGTCCCCTTTTCTGGATCTGGCAGGGAATTGCCTATAATTACCCTTAATGTACTCCTGGAGCAAAGATATGCACGTTAAGAGCCAAAATAGAAGGTTAACTACAAACTGTGCAGTAATGCAATTACCTCCCAATTATCCCTTTCAGCGCTTAGGGAATGAATAGGAGACATTAAGCCCAATTCTGCAGTAGAGTCCTTGGTTATTGAGGTTGAGTGGAGGTTGGGAGGGGCAGAAGGTGGGGAAAAAGTAAGTTGGCAGCTATGGGTAATGAATGCCAGGGAACATTGGTGACATCTTATTGGAATGATTCCTATTGGCTTGGAATGATTCCTTTTGGATTTATTTCAAATTCTTCTGGTAGTTGAACTCTGCTGACAGTGAGCTGGGTTACCAAGTGTCTTGTGTCTATTTGATACGACCCTGTACTTAGCAATGGCCTAGTACAGGGTTCTGTTTAGAGGGATGCTTTCCCCCAGAAGAACTTATCTCAGTTAGCTGAGATTGCTGAGATCAGATGTTCACCCAACATGAGTCAGTCGATTTGGGGCTGGGATGTCTGGTGAGTATCCTGTCCAGGATGGGCTTTACTGCAAAAACAGGCAGACTTGGAAAAGCTGGTTGCCGAGGGAGCCTGAATCTGAAGCCAAGAGGAAAGACGCTAAGCAGAGGGAGATAAGGCCAGCATCTCACAACAAGACCCATCCGGCAAAGGCTGGCACTCCTCTCAGCCTTGGATGAGGCACAGGAACCTGGACATGACTTCAGGGAACAACGAGAACCAGAGAGCTCGGGTCACCTGTGTGCCAGCTTCACCAACAGCCGCATCCCGCTGGTGTCACATTTTATCACCAGGACTTCAGCAGCTATGTCAAGCAAACCAGTATCCAATTTGCCACATTTACTTCTTAAATCCTCCCTTGTCTTTTTCACTTGGTGAAGAGACATCACTCTGTATGTGTGTCTGTGTCTGTGTCTGTGTCTGTGTGTGTGTGTGTGTCATGGGGAATCAAACCAGGGGCCTTCCCAGTGGGTCACATCTCTGGCTTTTTTCTGTCTCTTTATTTTGAGACAGGGTCTCACTAAGTTGCCCAAACTGGCCTGAACTTTCAATCCTCCTGCCTCAGCCCCCTAGAATGCTAGGATTACAGATGTGCATCACTACACAAAGCTAATAGACATCATTCTTAATCTAAATTACATCTCCTGTAATAATATTGGCTGGCACAAACTTCAATTGCTGCATCAAAGCCATCCAAAGCCTCGGGGGCTCGTGCTAAGAACTTTTCATTGTATTTCACAGTCTGCAGCTTGTCTGGGATCGACCGCCTGGGTCTCTCTCAGGGCAGCTCATGTGGCTGCAGTTGCAAGAGCTCACCTGGGCGCAGTGTCTGAGCTGGTTCATTCCTGAGGCCGGCAGATGATGCTGGCTGTCATGTGGGGTCTCAGTGGGAGCTGCAGACCAAAGCCCGTGCATGTGGCCTCTGCTTTCAGCCTGGGCTTCTCACAGCCTGGTAGCTGGGTTCTGAGATGCAATATCCCAAGAGCAAAGATTCCAGAAGACCCAGCTAAAAGTCATCAAGCCTCTTATGGCCCAGTCTCTGACACTCTGAAATATCCCTTTGGCCCCATCCTATTGGTCTGATAAGTCACTAAGGACAGCCCAGATTCCAGGCTCTGAGGGACTCCTCAGGTCCCTGTGCACAGAGTGCATTGTCCCCCACCAAGCATCCAGGGTGCACCATCATGAACGGAGTGGGATCCTGGCCTTCAGCTGCATGGCTGCTCCCACCCCATAGCAACCCATTTTCACCAAGACTCATTGGTACTATGTGTTAAACTTTGAGCGACTTGCTCTGGGGGACAGCCCCACAGTTATGTCAGGTTTCCAGTCCCCAACCTACCTGTTCCTGCAGGTCCCTCTAACCTGAAGGCCCAGCATCCTTTGCAATGGAATACCTAGGAGTGACACCCCCAGGGCTAAGTTCAATGAAAATAATGATGATTGACACAGAAGTCCTGAAACGGGAGTTACCAGCGTGATTAAGACATCTTGAGTCCTATCACAGGGAAGAGTGACAATGAGTGGGAAGGAGGTGATCAATCACTAAAAGACATTATTAGTATTTTTAGCAGGCAGGAAGTAAGGGTAACAGGATCCAAAGGAAAAGTTATATGAATTGTCATGACCAGAAATAAGAGACAAAACCTGTAGGTTAAGAGCAAATAAATGACAGACTGAGTAGGAAGTGAGGTGCAAAGGCGGGAGATGGTGTTAGGTCACAGTTCCCAAAGTCCACAGAGCTAAGGCCTAGGCAATGCACTCGTAGCAGGCACTGAACGTGTGTCACAAAGATGGTCAGGCCAGTCTACGTGCATGGCCAGGGTAGGCAACTCCATCAGGCCTGAGATCGGGGGTGGGGAACACTGAGCTGATTCCAAACAGGCTGGAGAAACTCCAGAGAGCAGAGACACCGCCGTCACATTCCCCTGTGAGATGGAAGGCCGCCCGCGCTCCATCAGGCACTTTCCAAATGCAGCCCTGGGAAGCCACAGCTGCGGCTGTAACAAAGCCAGCCGTGCCCTAGATAAGCCTTTTATAAGGCTGGTTGCTCCATTCTGCCACATAATTTATTGCTCAGTACATATCGATAATACGATTGTCAGCCCGGCAGACATTTCCCATTTTAATAGTTCGCATGAGATACCACGTTATTGATCCTACACCACTAAATAAAAAACTCGTTTGTCAGGAGAACACGAAATGGCTTTTAATGGACACAGCCAAACACCTGCTACTAGTTAGGGAAGAAAAATAACCACCCTGCCACTAGGGCATTTAGAAGCAACCTCAAAATGCTCCAATCTGGAGAGTAGCAGGCCCCTTGGAAAACAGAAGGTAGCTTCTCCAAATGGCCAAAGGCTGAGATTCCCAGTGAGACTAGGAAGAGCTGCCACTGCCCGGGCGATTTTAGTTTCTGTCCTTTATCTTACATCCTCCTCCTGGCAGTGCTGTCATGCATGGGTTAACTCTCTAGGAAGCAGGACACAGAATACCAGGTGTCAGTTCCTCACTTAGCAGAGTCTTACAACAGATGGGTCCAGGGCTGGCACCATTGCTCACTGAATTTAGGGCTCTGGGTTAATATCTCTGCCATCTTCCTGATTTTTCCCACATGGCCATAAGAGATCTGCCAGTTAGCAATCAATGACATCTGCCATTTTCAGAGGAGGCCATCTGAGGGAGCAGGAGTATTATGGTTTGGATCGAAGAAGTCCTCCACAAGGCTCATGTGTGGAAGGTTTGGTCTCCAGTGCAGCAGTGTCAGAGGCAGGGCGGGCCTACAAAGGCGATTGGATCATCATGATGCCCACTTCCTCACTGGATTAATCCACTGACTGAATGGGCTGCCAGAAGACAGGACCTAGCTGGAGGAAGTAGGTGACCAGAAGAGTGCCTTTGAAGGGTGTATCTTGACCCTTGACCCTTTCTGTCTGTCCCTCTCACCCTCTGTTTCCTGGCCACCATGAAGTAAGCTGCTTTCCTCCACCACACCCTTCTGCCATGATGTTTCTGCCTCCACAAAGGCCTAAAAGCAATGGAACCAGCTGGCCATGACCTAAAACCTCTGAAACTGAGAAACAAAATAAATCTTTCCTCCTTTAAATCATTATTCTCAGGTATTTGACTATAGCAATAAAAAGTTAACTAACGCAACGAGTGACCTAGGTTACTTACCCAAAGTTCTAGGAAGGAGTAAAAAAGCTGACTCATACCTGCTTGGTTTCAGAATGCGTTTTCTTGTCATGCTTCACACCACTGCTTTATCAAATACACCAGGGGTACCCAACCCTTGGGCCATGAACCTGTTCTAGTCCATGGCCTATTAGAACTGTCTGCACAGAAGCAGGTAAGCGATGCTTGAGCAAACAAAGCTTCCACAGTATTCCTAGGGGTTCCCCTGCCTCCCATCACCACCTGAGCTCTGCCCCCTGTCAGATCAGCAGGCATTAGATTCTCATAGGCACTCAACCCTATGGTGACCTGGGCAGGCGAGAGATCCAGATTACGGGCTCATTTGAGTCATCCTGAAACCACATTCCCACTTCCCACCCAATTCCTGGCTAAATTGTCTTCCATTACACCGGTCTCTGGTGCCAAAATGTTTGGAGATCACTGAAACACACCATCGATGGGCTTAATGTGCCCCCTTCAAAATGCATACATTGAAGTCCTCACTTCTGGTACCTCAGACTATGAATATTTGAAGATAAGATCTTTGAAAGAAAATGGAGTCAGTAGGGTGGGCCCTGGCCCAATATGACGGGTTTCCTTCTGAGAAGAGGAGGCCAGGACACAGATGCACACGGAGGGAGGACTCTGTGAAGACACAAGCACAAGCCAAGGGCGACATGTAGAGCCCCAGTGGAGAAGCCTCAGAAGGAGCCAAGCCTGGTGATGCCCTGCAGTCCAATGCCCAGTCTCCAGAATCGTGAGAAAATTAACTCCTCTTTCTCACCTAAACATCTTTCCTCTTCAGGAGTTGCCCTTCCCAATACACACCTACATTTTTTTCTCCTTCATTCATTAAACTGATTTTAAGCAGCTTTGTTGAGGTATAATTTACACACAATTCATTTATTTATGTAAATGGTACAATTGGATGAGTTTTAACATATGGATATTGTTGTGAACCTAGCACCATATTCAACCAAATAAACATGTCCTTCAGCCCCCAAAAGTCTCTTTGTGCTCTACTGATAACCCCTTTCCCAAACCCTGCCACGACCATCAGCAATCTGCTTTCAGTCTCTATTGGTCATTTTGCATACCCTAGAGTTTGACCTAAATGGGATTATGCAATGTGAGTTATCTTTGTCTGGCTTCTTTCACTTTGCATAACTATTTTGAATCTCATTGTGTTGTTGCATAACCTTTCAGCAACTTATTCATTTTTATTGCTGAGTAGTATTCCACTGAATCACACTATGGTCTGATGGCTTGCGTCCCTCCAGAATTCCCATGTCGAAACTGAACTTCCAAGTGATGCTGTCAGGAGGTCAGGCTCTAGGGAGTGATGAGGTCGTGAGTGTTGAGCCTTCATGCATGGGATGAGTGCCCACCCATCTAAAAACTTCTGAGAGAGCCTGTGTGCCTCTCCCCACATCTGAGAGGGCACAGCAGGCACTGTCCATGAGACAAAGCCTCACTAGACACCAAAGAGGATCTTGGACTTGAACAGTGAGCAGTGACTCTCCATTGTGTAAAAACTATCCAGGCTGCAGTGTTTTGTTTCCAGACAGCATGAAAGACTAAGGCACCAGCATGCTCGCGGGCGCTGCAGATGGTGGAGCACAGGCGTGGCCAGCGGAAGTATGACTTTCAGTGCAGCCATCCACAGAGTTATGCAGGAATTTGAGCAGTTGCATCGCCCTGTGTTCATTTCTGTACCAGCTGAGCAGGTATTTGGACAGTCACCAAAATGTGAGGGTGGGAGGGGGGAAGAATTGTGCGAGGTGTGCAGAATTGATAGCAAAACTTCCCTGAGCCCCTCCAGCAAAGGCAGGCTTCCTGTGCCCTGCAGCCTCTATGACACACCAGGAATCAGCAGCAGCTACCTTACCCCATGAGGGCAGAGGGAGTGGGAAGCTCTAGCTCCCCTCTGGGAGCTTGCTGTGTTGTCCAAACCAGCTCCAAAAGTCCCTATATCCTTTGCCATCAAAGAAATAGTAGATCCTCTCGTTGTGTCTGTCAGCATTTTTCCTTCAGTCATGTCATGGTGACATGACACAGAATGACAGCGGTCTTGCTGTGACAATGACAAAGGGCATCAGTGTCTCAGCTCCCCTTCCACATGCAGCTCCTTAGGAGCAAACTTGCAGATCACAGATTCCTCCCAGTTGGAGATTTGGAGATTCCTTCCAGTTCCTCCCCCCATCAACTTACACTAGCGAGGCCTGGGCTCAACTGGGCAGAGGAGGGTTGGGCTCTGCCATGAGCTGATCTGGTAGCCTAGAGATTCTCAAAGTGTGGTCCTCAGGGCAGCAGCACCAGAATCACTTCAGAACTTGTCAAAAATGCAAATCCTCTCTTCCCACCCAGAGTGAGTGAATCCAAGAGCCTGGGGTGGAGGCGAGCAAGCGTGTTTTCACAAGTCTTCCAAGGGACTCTGATGCACTCAAATTTGAGAACTGCTGGTGGTGTCCCCAGGGCTTCAGGAAGATCTGTATCCCCAGAGGGAGCTGTGGCGAAGGCACAGAATAGTCCAACTCGATCTGACCTCTGTAGGCTGGACAGGTCCTCTTGGTGAAGGCCACATGTCCAGGAGCACTTCCAGGAGCATGCCCAGGAGGAGGCAGCCTGAGTGAAAGAGCAGAGTCCCTGGAGCCACAGCCAGTTGACGAGCACCTGAGATAGGCCAGCAGACATGGGGTGCACTGCACTGGCACCAAGGTGACAGGAGCAAACTTAGAAGCCACAATGGGTCACCAACCCACATCTCTTGCTGGACACTGATTGGCCCAATATCCTGATGGTGAGCAGAGCACTGTGTGAGGCGAAGAAAACCCACCCAACAAATTAAATGAAAAGGGCCAGAGGCTGCTCAGACAGGGAATTTTATAGCTCACCTGAACACAATGAGACTGCACTTGACTGAGTTTGCCCCAGGTACCTACCACTGAGCTACCTTTATCCTCTCGCAATGTCCCTGTGTGGCCATAAGATCTTTGTCACCAAAGACATCAACTATCACTGTATCCATCATACAGGTAAGGTAACTGAAGTAGGGCATGCTTAAAGAATTTATCTACTCCAGGAGGCTGAGTCAGGAAGATAGCAAATTCAAAACCAGCCCAGACAGCTCAATGACTTAGTAAGAACCTGTTTCAAAATTTAAAAAAAAAAAAAAAAATTAAAGGCTTGGGAATGTGTGAAGGCCCTGGGTTCAATCCCCAGCACTGAAAAAAATTATTTGAGGCTTCTGACCATGATGCAATGTTCAACCAACGAGCAGTTATTTAAATATTCAGCACTTTGCATGCATAACTGGATCTGGAATGTAATTAGAATCATGGGAAGGTGGAGTTTGGGAACAGAGAGACCTCAGAGGCCATCGAATTCAATCCCTTGACTTTCTCAGATGAGGAAATGAGTGCTCTGCTCTTCCTTTCAGCCTCTGGGAGGAAAGTTCAATGTCCCTGACTCCTAGTTGTCTCCTTTAGAGAACAGAACTAGGAGGGCTAAGTCCTTGCCACTAGATCCCTATTGGGTTGGATGCAGTCGTCTTACATAGAACTGAAACACAGGCTTGCCAAATAGATGCCCCTGGCACGAACTACCCAGTTATGGTGCTATTCTCAAGAATTTATAAGACATCCCAGGGATGAAATTGTATAACCATGGAACCATATAATACTTAATTTTTAAAACTCAGCAACCCAGGATGTGCAATAAAATATAAACCGTTCACATACCTTTTCATTTCTCAAATATCTCTTTCTTCATGTCTCCACAAATCAGTCAATCCTTTCCATTTCTCTGTATTTCTCTTCGTGCAACTTCCGGTGAGTGTTAGATGCAAGGCTGGCTGAAATGCAGCAAATATAACCATGACAAAGAAAAAGAGGAAGAAGAAAGCTTGTTATTTCTCGATGCTTCTTAGTTCATAAATGCACGTTTTCACTGGAGGATTTGGACATATGCTCACAAATAGACATGCAGACTTGCTGATTAAGTTAATCAAGAGAAGAATGTCAATTCCTGGCGACTGATGTGCAGAAAGTCTGCTTTAAAAGGTGCTGAGGAGACCGACTTTTAGAATAATAATAGTAACAATGTGCCATGTTATTCAGCTGGGGTCAAGCGGACACCTGTGCCTGGCAGACAGAAGTAGAAGTTGGCTCACTTGGCTCGTGGCCTCCTCCACACTCAGCAGTACAGCAGCCTTGTCTCCCTTGAGGTCACTTTTGGCCTCTGTCTTCCATCTCATAAGGCCCCTTTGATCGCACCATGTACCTGAGCAACGCAAAGCCATCTCTCTGCCTCAAACTGCTGCTCTAATCGCATTTGCAGAGTGCCTTCTGCCCCTTGATGTGAGGTTCCCAGGCATCTCCAGAACACGGGCAACTTTGAGGTCACTGTTCTGCTATCACAGTTCTTAATCTACCATGCCTCTGTTTCCTCACCTGCAATATGGGTTTGGTAACACGGTGTCTACTTCTCAGAGCTGTTGCAAGGATTGCACAACTTACTACTTCTCAAGCACTTACAATACTGTCTGGCACACGGTAAAAACTCAAAGCTGTGCCTATTTCTATCTGTCCATCTGGACATACTGGTAAAAATTCCTCCTCCCTCTCCTCCATTTCCTCCTCCTCATCTTTCTTTTCTTCCTCCAGATTCCTCAGGATGGTAGTTTTCAAATTTTCTTGACTATGGCCTTAACAAAAAATATACTTTGCACCAAGACCCAGTGCATCCAAAGATTCATATGCTTATGTAATAAATGTTTCACAAGCAAAACATAACCCCAGTATGAGTGATGCTTTCCAATATACTCCTTTTTTCCCCCTGTTTCATGTTTTAATGCAATGAAATAAACTGGCAGAGGACTTGTTAAGACTTAAATCTTTGCATCCACTATGGTTTAGATGCTATGCGTCCCCCCCAACAAGGATTCATGTGCTGAGAGCCTGTCCCAATTGTGACAATG
The DNA here is from genome assembly GCA_004363535.1 of Dasyprocta punctata. Lineage (NCBI taxonomy): Eukaryota > Metazoa > Chordata > Mammalia > Rodentia > Dasyproctidae > Dasyprocta > Dasyprocta punctata. The sequence continues at coordinate 15,718 of RJWM01010326.1, forward strand.
CTGGGAATGGAAACTTCCAGAGGTGGGACCCAGTGGGAGGTCCATAGTTCCATGGGAACCCCTCGGAAGAGAATATGGAGCTGGGTGTGGTGGTGCATGCCGTAAGCTCAGCACTCCAGGAGGCTGAGACAGGAGGATCACAAGTTTGAGTTAAGTCTGAACAATTTAGCAACTTAGCAAAAGCCTGTCTCAAAATTAAAATAAATCAATGAATAAACTTCAAGAGACTAGGAATGTAGCTCGGTGTGGAGCTCCTGAGTTCAATCCCCAATACTACAAAAAGAAAAAGGAAGGAAGGAAGGAAGGAAGGAAGGAAGGAAGGAAGGAAGGAAAAGGTGAGACACTGGGCTCTCTCTGTCTTCCTATTTTATCTCATGACCTCTCCTTCTAAACATGCTCCTTTCATTGCCAGGGTTTTGCTGTTTGAACATTCAGAATCTGAAATTGCAAACTAAACAAACATCTTTTCTTTTTAGCATTAGCTTTCCTTGGGCATTTATTGTGGCTTATATCTAAATGTCCTCCTACAGGCTCATGTAATCATAGGTGGGGCTTTTTGAGGTGGTTGGATATAGGATGTGTGATGCTAGCATTAAGGATGTGACACTAGGATTAATGGCACGATGCTGGGATTAAGGGTGCCTCCCACCAGGTATGAGTGCTATCCACCCAGGGTGTGTCGCCTGGATGGAATATAAAGGACAGAAAGATGGCCTGCTGCTACAGCTTGCTGATTTGCTGTCTCCTGCCTGCTTGCCATGGACTGTTTCTCCTCTGCAATGTTCCTCTGCCATGCTGCCCTGCCTTGGAGACAGCCAGCTCTGGACTGAAACCTCTATAAACCGAAAGCCAAATAAAGCTTTTCTCCTTCAGCTTATGGGTATTGGGTATTTTGTCTCAGCAACGAGAAAAGTAAATAGAGTACTTCATGATAGTAATGAAAAACAGACACAGCATCTAAATGCAACACCTTTTCTGTTTCTCACCTGGTTGCAGACAACCAGCAGCAGCTGTCCAAAGCAGCAGAAACCTCCCTGTTTTCCCACGGAGTCTTGCTTTACTGAGGTTGGTAAGACTGAAAGCAGAGCGCTGAAAAATAGCAGCCATAACTCCTACTTCCGACTTCTGCTTTGTGTGTCAGCACTGGAAATTTTATCATCTCCACATGGCTTTAGGGAAGCCGACAAGCTTTAATTTGTAAATCTCCTTGTGTTAACAGTGCAGAGCACCTAAGCGCCCTCCTCTCCTTACTCATTACTGTCGGGAGTTGCCACTGGCTTATCCACTTCAACAAGGCATCTGTGACAGCCCCTCTTGTCCACACATAACCAAGTCCGGGGAGGCTGCCACTCAATGTGACACACTGACAGGACAGGGCTGTCAATCTCCAAGGCGGGTGAGGGACAGCAGTGAGTGACAAGATCTAAGGGTCACTAGGAATCTGATGGTTAATGCGCTCAGTGCTGACAGCTGAGAAAGCTTTCCCTGGATTGTTCAGAGTCGACACATTTGTCACCCCGGCTGGCCTGAGAAATATGTAAAGGTGACTGACACGCTTATGTATTTCATTTGGAAGATGACAGGCTGCCAAGGCTTTTGAAGAGTTTCCGGGGCCACTGATAAAGTGGCCACTGTTGTCACCACTCAACTTCACCTCTGGCTGCTGGGTCACTTGGCGAGATCTGTCTCAAGTCACAGACATGTGGACTGTTAAATCTGAGTGAACCCATAGATACCCTTGAGCCCAAGCCATAAAGAGAAATTAACAACTGAAAATTGAGACCTTAGAATCCAAAGACCACAATTAGCCATCACTGTGGACACGGGGCTCACTTCTAGTTACAATGTGTCGCCAGTGTTGTTGGTCACCCTCAACCCTGGCCACACACACTAGAATCCTCTAGGAGCTTTTAAGAAGTAGCCATGCCTGGCTAGGCCCAATCCCTATGGATTCTGATTCTGTTGGTCTGGGGAGGGGTCTGGAATTTGGAATTTGTTAAAGCCCCCCAGGAATAGAGTGGTTCAGGTTAGGACTAAGAAGCCGCCTAGGAGCCTGGTAGCCTGGGTTCACATCCTGACATCACCACTTGTTACAAGCAGAACATTGGGCAAGTTATTTAATATTTCTGGGCCTCAGTTTCCTGGTATATAATGATAGGAGTGTGGGTAATCATATCTGCTTCACTGGATTGAAGCAAGAGGGAGACAGAAGTCCTTGGAAAAGGTCCTAAGGGAAAGAAAGTAGTATAGGAAGCCAGCTCTCCAAAACCAGAGAAAGCATCCAGTTTGGGTCAAGAAAAAGGGGAATATGCTGTATGGGATTCCAAGACAAATTTCTAAAACTACAAAGCGTATCCATCTCTAAGAGCCAGGCCATACCTGGGGAGGCACGCACTATAAACTATCTTGTAGACCCACAAGTTACCTCTACTTCATTATAATTAATTATAATCTTATTTGCATTGTGATTTTGCCACATACACACACCACCATGGGCTTTGGCCACCATGACCATTCCACAAAGGTCCACAGGAGGACAAAAACACCCTCCTTCAACAGAAAGGAAGAGACTTGCCCTTGTCAGAGTAACTCACTGTGTCAGTTCAAAGAGCCTCTTCCTACCGGTACAAACCCCATATAGACTCTGATGCCTGGCTTTCCCTGGGCCACTCCTACCCTGCAGAGTGTACTGATCTTTGACCTTTGTTAATAATCTATGCTTTCACTTCTGTGCGTCCTGTACAATACTTTGTTCAGGATAACGAAACGCTAGAACCATCATAACCCATGACAACAGGATGATTACAAAACTTGAATCCATTATTAGACCCGAGATCCTGCATGCATTGCCTGATTGATACTACATGATCAATAGATTTTAATCTAATTATTTAAGGATTTCTGATACTTAAAAAAGATTCAAAGAGTGGCCAGGGATATGGCTCAGTAGTAGAGTGCTTACCTATATGTGCAAGGTCCTGGGTTCAAATCCCAATAAAAAAGACAAAACAACAAAAAGCCTCACACATGAGATATGAAAAAATCAGGCAGCACTATGCTTCTTTCTAGGGTCTTCTTTCTAATACAAGACAGTGATCCCTTGGTTCACAAGCTTAACTCCTTCCACAGTTCTAGGGGAAATGGCCACAGCCATGTTTGTCACCCAGTGCAGAGTTCATGAATGGAAGCAAAATTTTGTCAAATGCTTCTATTCACAAACCAAATGTTCACAAACAGAAGCATTCATGAACTGAGGTTTCACTGTACAGGATGTGAAAGAGAGAAGTAAAATCCAACTCTGGTATTCTTAACCTAAGCAACTGGAAGACTATTTTGTTTTGCTTCAGCTTGCTCAAAACTTTCAATATGCCCATTATTCAGATGAAAAACTGAGGTTTGGTAAAGTCAAATAACTTGGACAAGATCAGATTTTGGGGAATATGCAACTCAAGAGCAGAGCTCCACAGTCCATGCTTTCTTCCCAATCCCCTGGAGTCCCCAGGGGGCCTCTCTATGGTTTTAAAGGAACTATTCAAGATGCATGGAAGGTGATCAATGGAAGGCCCATGTGGCTGAGACTCAGAGATGTGAGAGATTGACTCTAGGTCATTCATGCCCAAAAAGTCTATGTTTCTGTGGAATTATTGCTCCTCTGGGAGACACACAGGCTGGCCTGGGGAGAAGGCCACAAGCATGCAGGTTCCAGTGCCAGCAGACCTAGGAATCTGGATGGTGCCTGCAGAGACACGAATGTGTATTTCATTAATCCTGTTCAGGTGTGTAATACTGAACAATGAAGACTGTGAGAACCATGAGATAAGAAATCATGCGGCATCCATGACTCATTTCTTCAACAAATAAATTACAAGAAAAACAAAAAGAAGGGAGGAAAACAACTATAAATGAAAATAACTATCTAAATCCATTTTCTGTGCTATCACAAAATACCTGAGGCTATCTTGAACACATCGGGGTAGGCAAAGAGTTCATGAACAAAACACAAACTGCATGGGAAGTACTTCAAAGGATCAACTACCGGGATCTCTTCTTATTAAAAAGTTTCTGTACTTCAAAAGAATTCACTAACAGAGTGAAGAGAAAACCCACAAAGTGGGAAAGAATTCCAGCCAGCTGTTCATCAGACAAAGGACTTATATCTAGAACATACAAAGAGCTGAAAAACATCAGGTCCCCTAAATTCAAAGACCCAATCCAAAAATGGACATTTAAAATGAACATGCATTTCTCAGATGAAGGAATACAAATGGCAAACAAATACATGAAGACATGTTCAACATCACTGGTCATTTGAGAAATGCAAATTAAAACAACATTGAGGTTCCATATCATTCCAGAAAGAATGGCTGCCATCAAGAAATCAACTGATACCAAAGGTTGGCGGGGCTGTGGGGAAAAAGGAACACTTCTCCACTTTTAGTGGGAGTGTATACTGGTGCAGCCACTGTGAAAATCAGTATGGAGACTCCTCAAAAAACTAGGATTGGAGGTCTCATTCAGTCCAGCAATTTTCCTTAGGGATATTTTCCGAGAAAAATTGAAAATGTCATGTCACAGTAATATATGTGCACCCAAGTTTATAGCAGCACAATTTGTGATAGCTAAATCTTAGAAACAACCCAAATGCCATTAACCGCAGAATGGATGAAAAAGATGTGGTATTTTCATACACTGGAATATTACTCAGCTATAAAAAAGGATAAACTTGAGGCTTTTATAGGTAAATGGAGGCAACTTGAGACCATACTCATAAGTGAAATAAATCAAACTCACATTTATAAATATTGTATTGTCTCCCTAGTATAAAAAAACAATAAAAAATTGGGCCAGGAATTTAGCTCAGTGGCCTAAATGCCTGCCTGGCAGATGTGAGGTTGTGAGTTTGATCCCTGGGACCAAAAAACAAAAAAGAAAAGATCAAAAATAATAATAAATAAAAAATGGAAAGAATAATAAGATCCAAAATGTATAATACATATTATAATAATGAAAGAGAAAGAAAATGCTCAAGAGGAAAGAACAACTGGGATGGGGAAAGGAGAAAAGGAATAAAGGAGAAGATTATATATATGTTGGTAAGCATACATAAATGTTTGATTGATCTTTTTTATGCCTAAATCTTGTAACCTGAACAACTGCTTCTAAGATAACAATATGCAATATATTAACTAGTGTTAATTTCCTACTTTTTTTTAAGTTCTGTATCATTTCTATCCTTTTTTCTGTTTTGCTTTTTAAAATTTAAAAAAAAATACCTGAGACTGAGTAATTTATAAAGGATAAAACATCATTTGGCTCTCAGTTCCGGAGGCTGGGAAGGAAGAGCACAGTGCCAACATCGCCCAGCATCTGACAAGGGCCTTCTTGCTTCACCATACCAAGGTGACGGGCTTCATATGGTAATAAGGCCAAGCATGCCAGCTCAGGTCTTTCTTCTTATAAAGCCCATGTGTTAGTCAGCTTTCTGTTACTGTAACAAAATATCTCAGAAGATCAACTTAAGAAGAGGAAAGCTTATTTTGGCTCATGGTTTTGAAGGTTCCAATTTATGGTTGGTTATACCTATTGCTTTTAGGCCTCTGGTGGAGGTGCAGTACATCATGGCGAACCATGTGGTGGAGCAAATAAAAGAGAAGAAGAAAGGAGCTGAGATCCCACTCTCTCCTTAAATGACATACCTTCTGTGCCCAGAAGACCTCCTGGGAGGCCCCACCCCTTAAAAAGCCTACCACCTGACAATATGGTCATTGTGGGGATCAGCCCATTTGAACCCATGGGCCTTTGGGGAGCAGCCACTAATTGTATCCAAAGTAGAGCAGCCACTATTGTATCATGGGTACCTCACTCTCACGACCTCATCTAGCCCTGATCACCTCCCAACACACCCACCTCCAAATTCTATTAACTTATGGCTTCAGAGATTAAGTTGCCAATACATCAACTTTGGAAGGACACATTCAAACCAAAGCAACAACAAAAGTCATGTGTGAGTTTAATGGGATCCTGATTCAAGCAAACTGAAAGACACACACACAGTAATCTGGGAATTTAGGGTGATGACTAAACATTGAAGTCATGAATCCATCTATCAACTACACTGTACATTAGTAAGAGATAGAAGGAGACAAGTTATAGATCAGAATTATTATAGAACAAAGAAAGGAGATTTTAAGAGTTCCACATAAGATGCTGCGATGTCCCACAGGAGTTAGCAGACAGCACACTGCAAGTTGACTGAACATCCATTGAAAGCAGGCCAAGCCAGGCTGAGCCCAGAGGCCCTGAATCAGCAGCAGCGGTTTTCAGACAGGGTTTGGCCAAATCCTGGGGTTTCTTGCAGTACTGTCCAGGGTCGCTTTGGAAGCAGAGGTACACATGAAAGCAGAGTGCTGAGTGATGGGACACTTTCTCTAACCAGAATAGCCCAGCTGTTTGCGCACTATGGAAAAAGCATGTAACTGAAAAGTACCTGAAAACCCCTGTTCTATGACCTTTCTGGTTATCTGTGCTCAGAAAGCTGCCCTTGGCTCTTTCAGAGGAATGAGTTTGCCAACAAGGACTTTAGAGACAGTAGAAGACTCTGCCTTTCTGCAAGCTGGTCATAGACACCAGCCAACTGTGCTTCAGCTGAAACCCTGATTTAAGCCATGCAAAGCACATAAAACTAAAGAGTCACACAATCTCTTTTGTCTTATTAAAAAGGACATTGGCCCAGATAAATTGTATAACAATAAATCTCATCATTAACAAATGGCTGTCATATATCCACATGACAAATCTGATGATCATAATTTCTTTTGACTACTTATAGGGCCAGTGAGAAAAATGTAATTCAGAGCTAATACCTTTGGCCAGATGTGTGTAAGAAAGAAGGCCCCTTAGTCTTGTCTCCGAAAGGAAGGGACCCAATAGGGAATTTTAGAAACTGGAGCAGGTGCTTCCAGGTTAGACTTCCACAGCAATAAGAAAATGGCAGTTGGCAGGGCCTCTCATCCCAAGACAACGCTTTCTATGAACCCTAGTTTCAGAGAATCACATCCCAGGCCATCAGCCTGAGCCCAAGACAGTGAGCCCCTCTGCTGGTACCATGAAAGATGTGCTCTCTTAGCCAGTCAGGACTCCTCTGTTTCCCAACTCTACCCCGACTCCTTTGTCTACCTGCCTTTCTGTGTCCATTAGAGAAACATTTCCCGAAGGTGTTCCTCACAATTTGATTTCCCAAGATGCACCTCTGAAATAAACACCCCTGTTCAAAAACATCTGGACAAAAGCTACATTTCACATATCCCCTTTTAGAAAGTCTTTGTATCTCTGCTTTGTATAATGGACACATTGATTTGTCTCCTTAATCCCTTTAGTTCCTGTCAAAAGTCTCTTCCCCAGTTTTCACTTCAATGTGGTTACTCAGGGAGCAGTCATTTTGTTCACCGTGATCGGCCATAGTTGATTGGTCCCAGAGTGAACATCTGACCCAAGTTTGGCCAATCACAGTCCTTTCCCCAGACTTCACCTCCTGGCTAAGTTTGATGGTGTCTGGATAAATAATTGATTCAAGTTAGACTGGTGTTATTCTGTGAGAATTTGAAAACAAAACTGAGAAGTCAGTGTTTTTCCAGAGCCTGGAGTGGTAAAATATAAGGCTCTGAATGATGCAGTCACTACATTTCCCATCGTGATGATTGGAAAGGGAAAGGAGGCCAGGTGGCGAGAGGAAGGGAGGACAAGAGAGCCTCACACAGTAGGGAATAGGACAGCCCGTGTAGTACCTGAGGCCGAGACTAAGAACTTTTAGGAACCCATTCACACTGTTGTCTGAAGAGCTGTGACACAACCTGAACCCATCCAATAAAGCTCCCATTTATAAGTTTGGTTTCTCCACATACAATGAAAAGGTCAGGAAAACTCACTACAGTCAAAAAACCAGTTTAAACCAGGCATACTGGTCCACACCCATAATCCTGGGAGACTGAGGCAGGAGGATTGCAAGTTCAAATTCAGCCTGAGCAATTTAGTGACTTAGTGAGACCCTGTCTCAAAATTTAAAAATAGAAATTATTTTTTAAAATGGTAAAGATTCAGTGATACAGCTCAGTGTGAAAGCCCTGGGTTCAAACCCAGTACTGCAGAAGAAGGAGGAAGAGGAGGAGGAGGAGAGGGAGATAGACCAAAAAAATAAATAAAGAGGAGGGATGGAGGGAGAAAGGAAGGAGAAGGAAGACGAAGAGGAGACTTAGCTTTGAAGAACCCAACATGCCCAAGCACAGCTGGACACTGACCCCTTTTCCATGTTAGCTATTGAGTGCATTATCTTTTCTATCATCCTCCCTTAGAATTTCTATCCCCCTCCATGAAACACCATTTGTAATGACATCTTTAAAAGGAAACAACTCCCAAAACCCAAAGCAGCCCAAGCTGAGACATTTCTCAGTGAGATAAGACACATCTCAGTTAGATGAGAAAAAGCAAACTCTTTGAACTTAATTTTTTGAGAGAGAGAGAGGCTCTTGTTATGGCTGAACTTGAACTTGCAGCCCTCCTGCCTCAGACTCACAGTGTGCTGGGATTGCAGGTGTATGCCACTGTTCCCAGCTTTGTGCAGGAATTTTTTTTAGGGAGAGGACTCCTTTCCATGCCTGTGAAAGGCAAGGACAGAAACAGCAGTGGCTGTGGAAAAGTCTGGCTGCCAGGTAGACCCAGCAGGCCTCAGCAGACTCTGAAGAGGAGAGAAACTTCCAGAGTTACCCTGAGTTGGTGTGGTAGTTAGAGTAGGGTTTCAACCAGATTGGTCTGGGACCCACCCCGGGGACAACAGAGTGGACTTCTAGGTGTGCCTGGATGGGACCTGGAGGTGTGGCTGTGAGGTCCACGTCTGGTTCCTGGCCCTTTCCCTTGCTCAGTGCCCTGGTCACCGTGAGCCAACAGTTTTGCTTCACCACACCCTCCAGCCATGATGCTGTCATTTTGGAGCCCAGTGACCATGAATGAAGCTAAACATTTTCGCCTTTGCATCTGAGTGTTGGGTATTGTGTGCAGCAGCAGGAAAGCTGGACTTGGGTGACTTGCCTGGGACAGCCCTGCCATGGTCAGACACTGGGACTGGGTCACCAGGCAGGGGCACGGCTGGCTGAGGGCTTCCTGAAGGGCTCACAGCTGCAGACCACCTAGTGCCAGCTCCCCTGGCAGCTGGACAGTGGGGTCTTCACTGAAGGACTCCGAGCAGCACAGCCCTGTGTCCCCAGCTATGGCCATCAGAGCAAATTCCCCTCTTGAAGCCCTGACTTGTTCATTGATGAACTGGTTCCTGGGGTGACTGAAGGATAAATAAGTGCATCACCTCAAAGTTTAACTCATTACCTGTGGGTTCTGGCTTCCCACCATCACACAGAGGGCCATACCCAGGTAGGTCCGCGGACCCATGTCCCCACTGTGGTCCCCATGTGTCCCCACCCTGTGTTGCTGGATCCTGTCCACATATCCCTAACAAATAGGCTGGGAAAGGGACTGGGCACCCTGGCTTCTTGCTGAAAGTTTATTTGCATTGAAAATATTCCGCCCTCAAAATCAGGGTTCTGAATGGGCCATTCCAACTCAGAGGCTTACTGGTTTCATTTGACTCCACTTCAAAGCCCTCTTGTGCTTCCAAGGGGTCCCTAGGTTCCCCAGGACTTGAGTAAATATTCTCTGTGCTTGCACAAAAGCCTGGGAGAATGACTCATTACTCCACACAATAGGTGACTTAATCTGTGAGTCACCGTGAAGTGACAGCTCCACTTGGCAACACAATGCAGATCTGAGTTGCCTCTCCAGGGACTCTCAAATCAGACAGGAGGCTGAGGGTGGCTTGGGTGGCACCAGGCTAGACACTCAGCACTAGATGATTGAGTGGATGCAGCTGCCCGTGTCCCCTGCCCATGCCTGCATCCTGTGTGACAACCTCAAAACAAGCTTTTGAAATACTCCCAGGAGGGTGTACCACCTGGGAAACTTCCTGAGTCTCTCAGGACTCCACTGGCCTGCACCCCCTGGCCTGCACCCTCTATTGCCTTCTCACACCTAACACACACATCCTGCTCCAGCAAAGTGCCCCCACTGCTCCCTCGAACCCACCGGCCACACTGCCCATGTCACCCCTCCACCTGAAGATCATCCCAGTGTCCCCCACGGCCTTTTCAGACCAGATCCATCCTCCAAGGATGGCTCGGATCATCTCTTCCCAAACACTCTTCTTGACCATTCTACTCCTGACCACTGAACTCTCAGTTCTGAATTACAAATGTGATCTAAACATATAATGAATGTTTAATTTTTTAAGTTACTGTAGAAAATGAGCATTTTCCTGAACCTCCCCCCAAAGTCCTCCCCCTCACTTCAAACACACTGATCCCATCATTCTTGACACTTTCTGAAGCAGTTCTGGGAGTCCTCTTTCATCAGTGTCTTTACAAGGTATGATCAAAAATATATGAATGCTGCTCCTGAGTGCCGGCCAGTGGAAAGTCCGGCTCATAACAACATCAGTGTGACCTCACCCACCTCATTCACGGGGCCTGGCACTGTGTGACTTCTGACTCTTCCCCAAAGTCAGAATGACCATGCAAGGGAAATGTTTGGAATTGATTCAGGACACAGGCAGTCAGCCACCAGAGTGCAACCAAAGACACTCACCAAAGAAGCCTTCCAGAACTGCTTCAGAAAGCAGCCAGAGCAATGACCCAAGTGTATTCGAAGCAAGCAAGGAGGAGAATTTTGAAGGTGATTCATGGCAATGTGTGTTTTATCATTATAATTTTTTTTTATTTAAACATTAACTGTATATTTTGATCACACAGTGTGCATCCCTTGTATCTTCATGGTCCACATCTGTGGAATCATAGAACTCAGGATCAAAACTGTTCAAGGGAAAAATGTGTCTGCACTCAACATTGCAAACATTTTTCTAAATGTCCCCTAAACAATACAGTAGAATAACTATTTACATAGCATTGACATGCTACTAGGTGTTAGAAGTAAAATCTAGAGATAATTTAAAGTACACAGCAGGCTGGGCATAAGTTATATGCAAATACTATGCCATTTTACATAAAGGACTTAAACATCTGAAGATTTGGGTACCTAGGGAGTTACGTAGATACTGAGGGACATCTGTTTGCCCGTACCCCTTACAGCTTGTTTATACTCTCTCAGGTGTTCGCTTTTGCCACCTGAATTATTATCAACTCAAGGAAATTCATTGAGAAGTCTCCAAGTTCAGAAGTCTGAGCCAAGTGGGGCACACAAAGATAAATCAAGCAATTCTCCCCTCTTGAAGGAGCTGACACTGGAGCTACACTCACCGCAGCTATGCTCCCAAACAGGCTGACACTAACTTCAGAAGCATCCCCATCGAGGGACAGAGAAAAGCCCTGGCTTAGGAAATTCAGGAGGCATCATTTCCACTTGCAGCCTGAAGATACTTCCTGTCCAAAGGCCTTAAACAGATCTGGACCCCTTGTATCTTTTGCACCTGTGGATGAACTCACAGCTAAACACAGACATAAAAATCAAATACACCATGTGCCTGGCACTATGCTGAGCACATAAAGTATATTAAAATGTTTATTTAGCCTTCATAGCTCTATGAAGTAGTTGCACCTATTTTATAGATAAGGAAACAACCTTAAGGAGATAATGACTAATCCAAGATCACACATCCAAAAATAGAAGAGCCTAGAATATAAGTTTGTCTTAAAGCTGCCTCCGTACACATATCAAGTTTGAATTTAAGGTTTCAACATATGAATGGTAATCTAACTTGATTTGTAAACTGACCAACTGTGTCTCAGCCAATCACAAGTGGCCAATTATGTTCAAAGAAGACAGACACAAGCTGTGACCAATCAGATTGTCTCTGCTCCTCACTTCCATTTCCTGTATGTCACTTCCTTTATGCTGGTTATAAATACAACCCACCCAGGTGATGAAGCTTGGTATTCTAAACCACTCTTGGTCTGGAGTACTGCTTAATTTTAGAATCACAAATAAAACCAATGAAAATCTACAAAAGTACACTTGTAGTTTTCTCTTTTAACCTGTGGAAGTCGGGTGGCCCTCCTTCTAGACTCTATGATCCATAACAATATTTGTACTTAGAACAGAAGCTAACATTTTGGAGCCTAAAGGGGCCACTGTGCCATGTATATTGTCTGGACTATCTCATCAATCCTGCCAAATAAGATGACTGCACCCATTTTACAGGTGCAAAATTAAGGTTTAGAGAAGTTAACACTGTGCAGAAATCACACTCCAGCTGGCCCAGCTGCCTCTTGTTATAAAGACTTCCTTGATCCCCAGTAAGTTCCTGATCGGCTACCAGCCTGTCACACACACCTTCTGTCCTCACAAGAAGTGACCATCTTGCACTGTGACAGTCCATGTCTGTGCCTCATGAGCCATCTGGCCACCAGTCCAGCTCCAGGCAGAGCCCAAGGATGTTGCCTCCCAAGCTTTTCCCGGGAATGTGCAGGTTGCACAGCCTACTGAAGTCCCCACACTCAGGCCACCTCACCAGAGACCCCAGGGCAGCAAACTGGACCCCCATGCCTAGGTTTCTATCCCTCCCCATGTGCAAGTTCTTTTTTGAGAGGCAGAGACACCTTGGGCAAATCCCCTCCCTTCCTGGCCTCCTGACACTTTGTCACTGAGAAGAGGATTAAATGAAAAGACACCCAAAGGGCACGTACTGTCCGGAAACTCAGACAACAAGAGCTATAATTATTCACAGTTGTTCCTGGCTCTGGCTCAGGATGCTTGAAAGATTCCCAAGTTTCCTCTGGGATCAGGTGGCTGAATCAGGGAGGCCCTGGATGGATCAAGCCTTCCAAGCCCAGTCCGGCCTCCTCCACACTCTGCTCTCTCACAGCTTCTGCAGGAGATGGAATCTCCATTTGGAAACAGCGTGCTCCGACTCCATCAGCCCCTGCGCTGGGCCTTGTGATCCCATCTGGACAGAATAAAGGTGCTAAGCAGAGGCAGAGACTAATGCTCTGTTACGGTTTTTCTACATACCTCATTCATCCTAATGGAGAGTTAATACGATGTTTAAAAAGTTACTACTGTAATATGCATCTCAATTAGCTTGCTGCAAGCGCTTCTGGAGCAGAGACTGTGGGCTGGGTGAAAGCAGGTTTCAGGGCTCACCATGAAGGACAGGATTCCCTGTGAATTCCAAGAGGGGCCCAGGGGACAAAGGTGGCCAGGCTCCAAGCTCAGTGCTGGAGAGAGCTGGATGCGAGAGCCTCTTCCCTGGTGAAAGACTCCTGGGCTTTTACTGCATTAGTAACGTGGCCTCAAGGTCCTCCTGTCCTTACGGGAAACGCGTTTCTCAGCAAATTCTACAGCCAGTGTTTCTCAAAATGACATTTTAATACCAGCAGCCTTCCAAGCAGGGCGGAGAGTGTCCCAGTGGCCATGCAGGGCCATGGGGGGTCCTGGGTTTGTTCCTGTTCTGCCATTAGGGAGAGGCATAGGGACAGAGCAGTTTGCCTGCAAGGGCGCAAGGAACACTTGTCTTCCCTTTCAATGCACACACATATTCTTGCTTTTTTCTCCCATAATCACTTACTCTAACCAAAGCTTCATTACTTTAAAAAAAGAAAAAAAAAAGAAAAAAGAAAGCTGGAGAAGTCTAGTGATAATTACTTCACAAATGGTTTTGTGGAGTAATTATGCCATTAGGCCAAGTGCCTTCTACTTCAAAGATATTCTCTCTCTCTCTCTCTCTCTCTCTCTCTCTCTCTCTCTCTCTCCCCATGATTGGACTGGGAGTTGAAGGGAACTCCCAGGAGCCTGAATGATAGGAACTCCATCTGCAGGCACAAGATTTAGAGATGGCTTGTGTAGCATGTCTGTTGTCAAACCACCCATCCCCACACACCAATGTCACCTCCCCGCACACAGGAAAGCAGGATGCTAAGACTGGATTCCCAAGAAAAACTCAGGACAGTCAACCTTGGAAAGCCTAGCCAGTTGCTGCCTCTGAGGACTCCCAGCTGTGCTAGCTAGAGAGGGGGCCTCCACACTGTCACTAGCCTCTCTGATCGCTAGTGTGACAAAAGGAGGCCCTGTGAAGGTGACCCTCAGCCATGGTTAATAGATCCAAGTGCAATGAGCTTCTGTCATTCTTGTAAATTCTACTGAATGGACAAAAAAGGCACAGACCTCTGCAGCTGAGGACCTGCTCTCCTGGCTCCTGTGCTCAGATCTTTACTCAGTATCTACTAGTCTGTGTCTTTCTTGTACCCATTTTACAGATGAGAAACTGAGATTCAAAAAACTGAAGACGCTGTCCAAAGTCACATAACTAGTGGCTGCAGTACCAAGGTTAATACACAGACCTGCCAACTCCCAACTCGGTGGGTGATCTCTCCTTTTACATTTTACACTGTCACTTGAGATTTTGGGAGCATCTTAGTCACTTTCTCATGCCCAACACCACAATTTAAAGGAGAGGTTTATTTTTGGCTCATGGTTTCAGCAGTTTCAGTCCACAGTCAGTTAGATCAAACACAGAAATGGCATGATGGGAGGGCCTTGAGAGGTCAAGATGCTCAGTTCTTTGTGGCCAGGAAGCAAAGATAAAAGGGAAGAGCCAGGGACAAGATACACCCTTCCAGGTTACACCCCATGACCTATCTCTTGCAACTGGGCTCCTCTTCCCAATAGCACACTTAGCTGCTGGACTAACTAATGGATGAATCCAGTGCATGAATGTTGTGTTGACCATCAAATCATCCACGTCCACCCTTCTTCAGGGTTTCTGTGCCAACATCCTTGGTGAATGCCTTTTATCCTCAAGGTTACCTCATTGTCAGAAATGGCTGCAGGAACTCCAGTCTCCAAGCCCATGTTCCAGGCAGAAAAAAAAAAATGATGGAGGTAGTGGGGCAAAGGGGCTTTTTAAGCAGCTTTTCCCAGTTCCCACCCAATGGTTTCTATTTCAGTGTCACTGGCTACTATGTCATAAAGGAGATTAAGAAAGAGTTTTTAGCCAGATGAAAGCTATCTTCAAAAGCATAGAGTTTTGCTACTAAAGTAAAAGCAATTGGACATTGGGTGGTATCTTAGTCCATTTGGGATGCCATAATAAATAGCCAGGGACTGGGTGACTTACACAACAAACATTACTGCTTATTGTTCTAGAGACTGGAAGTTCCAAGACCAAGGTGTCCACAGACCTGGCATCAAGTGAGGTGCCAGTTCCCAGCTTGTGCATGGCTGTCTTCTTGCTATGTCCCCACACAGCAGAAAAAGAGCTCTCTGAGGCCTCTTCCACAAAGTCATGAGTACCACCAGTGAGGGCTCCACCCTTTTCAGCTGGGGCCCCCTGCACTGTCCCCCAAGAAGGGCCGTGCAGTGAGGGCAGCTCAGGTGGTGTGGGCTTCACTGCGCTGTTCCTTGCACCCTGCATGGCTCTCTCTAGTAACATTAAACGAACAAATGCACAACTCCATGAGTGGTCAAATTAATAAGTAAGCTGCAGCCTGGTACTGTCTTCAGGCTCAGACTGACTCAGAAAACAAGCTCTCTGGAAGCACCAGCCACCCAGATTCGATTCCAAGTCCCTGCAGACCATGGACCATAAGGGTTGTGATGAAAGCCAGCCAGAGACGTCCACTCCCAGTGACAAGCAGCAAGATGTCTGATGTGAGAAACTCTTGAGAACTGTGGTACTTTGTTTTTTGTTGGTGCAAAATTATGAATCTGTCTGATCAATATGTATCAAATAATGTGTCTGTGTGCTGGTTACTAAGGCAAGGAAGTCATGACCACTGATGGGTTAATTGGTTGATCAATTAATTGATTTTGGTTGGATGCCTTCCCAGATTTTAGTTAGGTACATAAGTACCCAGTCGCCTGCAGAAAACACCCACAAACAAGTTGGGTGTGGTGGTTCACACCTAGAATCCCAGCACTCGGGAGGCTGAGGCAGAAGGATCCCCCAAGAGATCAAGGCCAACTTGAACTGCATAGCAAGACCTTGTCTCCAAAGAAAAAAAAAGTCACGTAGTGTTTCCTATTTCCCTATTCAACTTTCCTTTTACCCAGAGGTCTCACATTCCTTAGCATTAAAAACACATCCCAATCAGGAGTTAATTCTCACCCAGATTTCTGTGTCCCACCTCCCCAAAGATCCTGATGCAGGGGGTTCCCAAGGCCCTGGAAGATGTACGTTTAGTAAGAGGTGGAAGCCTCCCTGCAAATCCTTGAAGGAAAAATGGCCTCACCCCTTGGCAACTCATGCGGACTTGTTGACTTTTCTTCCCAGCCTTTTCTGTACCAGAGAAGCAGCCCACACTCCAGGCCAACCAGCCTGAGCTTGCTCCCTGGGGAATGTCCGGGGCATCCTGGGGTGGAGGGGGCACCTGGAGGGGCAGCGACCCGGCTCAGGACGCAGGCCTGGAAGGACAAGTAGGCCTCAGGCAGGTCCCACCTGAGCACAGAACAGGTCCCGGGCCACTTTGGAAGGAAGAGACCAGTCCCACTGGGGAGAGAGTGGGGCCAGTGCTGTGGTTTAAGTGTCTGCCAAAATTCATGCACCGGAAACTTAATCCCCAGTGCATGTGTTGGCAGGTGAGACCTTTAAGAAGTGATACATGAATTAATGCCATTGTCCACCGTCCACTAGCTACTGCAGAAGTGGGGACCATAACCTGCTTTCCCTCTCTCAGATGTGTGCTGTCACCCTGATGCCTCCCACCAGGCCATAATGGAGCAAGCTGCTCATTGCAGCCTCTCCGTCTCAGACATGCCAGCCTCCAGGACCAGGAGCTGCACAGACTTCTCCGTGAGTAACGTCCCGGCCTGTGGTCTCTGTCACACCATCAGGAAACAGGTTAACACCAGGACCTTCCCAGGAGATGAGACCAGAGCCACAACCAAGAGGACTCAGAGAGTTTGGAAATCAAGGGCAGGCACCACGGGATGCCGGACAAACACGGCTGGCTGCCTCCTTTTCCAAATTCTCATAGCTTGAATGAAAATTTCCTTGTCCTTCTGAGTATCCCCAGCTCGATGCAGGGATTCTCCTGTCCATCTGGAGCCACCGGATCTGGCTACTCTTCTCCACCAGATGGAGAAATCTTCCCAGCCCTACATGTAGCAGAAGATGCCTCACCCTGCCCCGTGTACTTCAGTTGCTTAATTGCCTGGGTAATAGATCCTGTTCCACTTCCGGTTGCTCCTGTCTCTTAGAAACAGCTGGTCACTGTGGTATATAGCTGGTCATTGTGTTGCACACTGTATAAATCCCCAATTGACAAGCCATTCTGCCTCAGTACTTCCTGCTTGTTTATCCCATGTAAGCCCTAGACCACCAGAGATTAGGGCCTGATACTTTGGGAATGATCCCAATCAGTGTCTAACAACATAAATAAATCTGCCTCAAAATCCTGAATGTTGTTTAGGTGTTTCTGCCTGCTGTTGTGTACACACTGGGGCCCTTGGGCTGTTCCCCTTTTCTGCTGGCCCTTGATCAGCTCCTGTTCCCCCTGCCTGGCTAATTCTAGCCTTCTGTCCTATCTGGAAGGTGCCCAAGTCTATCAGGCGTGGTGCACCACAAAACCCTACAAAGAGTGCTCACACCAGGCCTCTGTGCTGTGTTAGTGAAGTTTCTCTTGCTGTAACAAAATACCTGAGATTATCAACTTAAAAAGAGGAAAGGTTTATTTTGGCTCATGCTTCCAGAAGCTCTAATCCATGGTCAGTTGGCCCTGTAGCTTTGGGACCTGTTACATGCAGCATTTTTTGCACAAGTGTGTGTCTGTTGCTGTGCTCTAAGGTTTCTTTGACAACAACGCTGGTTATATCAGATTAGGGCCACTCATCTTTACTGGAATATGCCCACAAAGGCATTATTTGCAAATAGGGTCACATGGTGATGTAGTAAGCTTAGGATCTCCAAATACTTCTTTGAGGAGGACACAATTCAATCCACAAAGTTTACTTTATCCAGGAAATGACCTCCCATCATTTTTTACATATTCTCTTTATTAGAAGCAAGTGATTGAGTCCAGTTGCATTCAGGGCAGAGGCTCACCCAGGGACATGGACATCAGGAAGTAGTACTGGGAGTCATGGCAGAAGCTATCTCTCCACACCTGTCCATGAACGCTGCTGAATGAATGGTCCACGGCCACTGTCCTCCTACTGTAACTGTCAACGCTCATCTTTCCCTCTCTAGACCGTCAGCTTCCTGGAAGCAGGGACCATGTCACACCCATCACTACCATATCCGAGTTACCCCACGTGAAGTGATAGGAGCCCAGGCAATGTTTATTGAATAAACAAATAAGCAAAGCAATGGGAAGCAGATGATGTTTCTGTCTATCAAAGGAAGCAATTGCTTCTCAAATCTGTATCAAGAAAGCAGCACACTAGGCTGCTGCCGTCAGGAGCCTGTAATTAAATGGATTCTCCTCCCCCTCACCCACTCTTAACTATTGATCGGCAAACTAAACACTTGTTTATTTAAAGTGGAGGGGGAGGCAGCAGCATCTGCACACAAAGAGTTTCGAGGAACAAATCAGATGTCTGATGAGTAATTTTTCCTGCCTTTTAATAAGCCCCATGAGGTACATCTGTTTCAATCACTTTGATCAGAACTAAAAACAACCTCAGACACACTGCCTGGTGCAGCAGCTACCTGACAGGTGCGCAGGGAGTGATTATATTGTCTCGTTCCATCCCCGGAAGGGATCCATGAGAGCCCGCATGACTGGCAGCTTCTGGAAGCTGATGAGAAAGAAGCAGATTGGAGCAATCAGATGCCACTGCTCTGAGCCACTGTGAATGGGATACGCAGAGTCAGGCTGGAGCTCCCAAATGCAAGCAGGCTGAAGGCCGAGGCCACGGCCTTAATTGCAAGCTTGTCTGGCCACACAAAATACCCAGAGTAGGAACCAGAATAATGCAAACACACAGGAAAGAGTGTCAGTGTGAGCCCGTGGTGGCTCTATGACCTACAGAGACTTACCTGAGCCTCAGTCTTTCCAACTGTATAATGGGGATAGAGAAAAAAGAACGATGGACATCCATATATCAGGATGTCACTGAAAGGCCCAGCCCAGAGCACAGGTTGGACCATCAGACTTCCGTGTCCTTAGTTCAGCTTAGTTTCTGTCCAGGAAGCAGTTCAACAAGATTGTCTAAAAAATAATATTAGGGGCCAATTAAGGAGACTTCAGTGTGTCTTTTCCAGAGAGATGAGCCACCATTAACCCTTGATGCTGTGGCTCCTTGGCTTGGTCACTTTGTCGCGCATGCACGCACATGTATACAGGACCCACTGGAGCACACTGTACACACGTACATTTGTGCACATGTATGTGTGCCCTGCTTGCACTTGCACACACACTTGTGCTCTCAGTTCCTGGGTCTCCAGCAATCACCTGTGTCATCAAAGACTTAGACAGACCATGCACATTTGGTGCAAATAAAAGCAGAGTGATGAGCTTTAGTTTCCAGGGTTCCATCTAGCCCACAACGTGGAAAGTCGCCTCACGCATCCGCCACTCATGCAGTGCAGATCTAGCACCATGGAAAAATCTGCACCTTCAATTCCACATCCAAAAATAAGAGGGAGGCACAGGCCTGCCTCCTAGGTTTGTTGTGAGAACTAAATGACTCAGGCATGTTTCAGCATTACAGTCCACACCTTGAAAAAAAGGAAAATACACATGTTGTGAATGCCTGCCACTCAGCTAGAGTGGCGGTGATTATTCTCCCACCTTTTGTGTGGTTTACTGATTGCTTTGTACTTTCCACACATTACTTAGCTCGATGCTCTAGTAATATTGACAAATACACCAAGGAATACCATCTTTATTAACAGACAAAGAAACAAGCCAGAGTAATGAAGGTCTTCTCAGACTCATGGGAGGAAGACACTGACCACAGCTTCTGATTTCAAGTACGAGTTTGCAGATAGTCTTGCCAAATTACTTCCTGGACAGTCAAGGTCATGGTCAAGGTCTTATGTACTCACATGTCAGCGGTGGCTAATAAATAGGACATTGGCACAGATCTGATGTCAGACAGCTGCCACTCTTATGGGGACCACTGGGGTACATGGCCTTTTCCTCCCAAAGCTGACCACAGGAACCAGAACATTGCAGAAAGAGGTTTAGGCAGCATTAGGATTGGTATAACCCCAAGCAAGGCTCTACCCAGGTAGGGAATTAGGGTTCCACCAACTTGGGAAGTTCAGGGAGCAGCAAGTGAGTGACAAATCTTAGCATTAGCACTGACCAAACCCGCTGTACCCAGGGACCTCTTTCTGGTAATAAACCCCACTGTGTCCTGTGTCACACGCTACAGATACAAAGATCACCAAGAAATGGTCCTCCCCTCCTTTCACAGAGTCCTCCTCCACTTCTGGACCCAACCAGCACAGCACAGAGCAGCAGGACAGAGTGACACAGAAAGAGGACAGCTTAGCCCAAAGGGCTATTACAATCCCAGAGCAGGGCCCCAGGCCAGCCCTGGTGCAGGTTGTGGTCCCCTTACCTAACACG
This sequence comes from Dasyprocta punctata, assembly GCA_004363535.1. Lineage (NCBI taxonomy): Eukaryota > Metazoa > Chordata > Mammalia > Rodentia > Dasyproctidae > Dasyprocta > Dasyprocta punctata. The sequence continues at coordinate 36,285 of RJWM01010326.1, forward strand.
CCATCTTGCTGACTTGTTGGTGGCACACTTCGTCTCTCCATCTCTTACTGCTGGGGTTTGAATGGTGTCTCCTTCAAAATGTACGTGGTGTTACTTGAGTCCCATTGTGGTGGAGTTAAGCGGCAGTAAATGACTGTACTGGGATTTGCACCTGACAAAGGGTTCAAGATTGACAGGAGCCCACTCTTGCCCTTTCACTTTCCACCATGTGTTTATCCCTCCCAAAGGAGACGGCAACAAGGTGCCATCTTGGAAACTGAGGTCGGCCCCTCTCTAGACACCAAACCCGCCCATCACTTGATCTTGTGTTTCTCGCCTCTGGAACTCTGAGAAATCCAAAATTTCTGCTCTTTATAAATAACTCAAGACTATGGTATTTTGTAATAGCACAAGTGGATTACAACACTTCTGTTAGCAAGACCTAACACAAGGTAGGAACAAAGGGAAGAATCCAAAGAGGAAAGAGATTCTGATCTGGCTAATTTTGAGTCCCTGTGTATTACTTCATCTAACTCCCTCCCCACAGGCACTCATTATGCCTGTGTCTGTCAACAAATAAACCAACTGAAGGGCACAGTGGTTAAATGATGTTCCCAGCATCACACAGCAAGTAAGGGGGAGAACGGATAGGAAAAATAAAAGCAAATCTCAGTTCTGTATGTACTTTCCACCAGGCCAAGTGACCTCATTTAAATCCCCGCTACTGAAAAATTTGTTATACTGTCAGCAAATGCCAGCTAAAAGAATCTTGTAAGGATGAAACAGATGGGAATTGATCCTCTTCACCTGTGACTGTGCTCACACTGAGTAGGGCTGACTAGTCCACAGACTTGGGAAAAGGGCTGTGCTGGAAGACACAGGAAGCCAGGCTACCTGCTGGCTTCTCTGTCACAGTGAAAGTGTGTCCACTCAACATGACGCTCACATGGCCCCAACCCCTGGTTCAGCCCTTCTCTCCTGACCACTCTCATGCAAAACTCTCTGAACATGTCTCTTTCCTCATCTTGTCAAAATCCTCCTCCTGCGCGCCTGGGAAGCTGTCAGTGTGATCTATAACCCCCAGGCAGACTTGGAATATGAGCTAAATTGCCTGAGTCACTAGCAATGATAGAGTCATTCTGCAGGAAATTGGAAATCAATTCTTGTCATCACCGTACAGAGGTCCTTTATCAAGAGTTCCAGCTCACCATGTGATGCAACCAAGAAGGACTTGAGGGCTGAGACAGCAACAGCAGTAAGGAAAAGGCCATGTATGTGTGTGTGTGTGTGTGTGTGTGTGTGTTCTAAAATACACCATGATCCAAAGGTAGTATGCTCAGCCTCCTCTACCCAACCAAAGATCCCAGCATCTAGATGACAGAGACGTTGTAGCCAGCAGAGGCTGTGGACCACACTGTGTGTCCACTGTGGGGTTAACTTGACTGTGAGAAGCTCTTCCTGGAGCCTGCTGTCTGCCCTCCCTGCACCAAGTAAGCTCAAAACCCAGGACAGCAATAGTCATCCTCTACCATCACGTGACAGCAACCAGAAATGCTCAGGGGTGTCACCCCATTGAGAGCACAAAGGGCTGGGCTTTGCCTTCGGTTTCTGATAGGCATAGCCTACATTGTTCCAGCCTGTACTCTGTATTTTGAGAAGCAACATCAGCCAGAAGTCACCCAAACAATCTCAGTCTTGGCTCTGACTCTTCCACTTATAGACTCAACACAAGCACTCAATGCCCCTGAATCTCCTTCGTCTATACAAGGTATGTTTGAAAAATATGGGGAGAGTTTTAATAAAATGTTTTACTACAGTAAAAGACACATTGCCATTAATCTCCCCAAAATACCCCGCCTCACTTTAACACACTTATCCCATCCTTCCTGCCACTTTCTGAAGCAGTTCTGGAAGTCTTCTTTCATGAGGGTCTTCAGTTGCACTGTTGTGGCTGCCGTGATGTCCTGCATCAATTCAAAACATTTCCTTCCATGGTCATTTTGACTTTGGGAAAGAGCCAGAAGTTGCACAGCGCCATATTCAATGAATAAGGTGGAATAAGGTGGAGGACACCCTGTTACGTTGTTATGAGCCCGCCTTTCTGTTGAATGGCCCTCAGGAGCAGTACTCATTGCATTTTTTGTCACATCTTGTCAAGACCCTCGTAAAAGAGGACTTTCAGAACTACTTCCAGAAAGGGGCAAGAACAGTGGGATAAGTGTTTGAAGTGAGAGGGAGGATTGTGAGAAAGATTCATGACAATGTGTCTTTAACTGCAGTAATTTTTTTTTAATTTAAACATTCACCATACATTTCAACCACACCTTGTATTTTCCATTTATACAGAAAGTGGTACACACCACCATCACAGTGAGTAAGGAAAATGAGGTCATCTATGGAGAAATGCCTGGTCAGTGGGCAATGAGATGTACTGATGGGTTACTAAGCAGAATAACAAATACTTATTTTAGGCTCATAAAACACTTCTTCATGCATTACACATTTTGGAAGAAGGATCTGAGAAATCACACTCCTCCACCTTCTAAGTGAGGACAGAGAGCATCTGTGTAGAGGTCACGCTGGGTCAGGAATCCTTGATCCGCCTTCCCACAGGACTCACTCCGGGTCTGCAGAGACTTCCGGGCTCCCAAACCCTCAAAGTCCACCCTTCTTAGTGGCCCTCGTGAGTTCTGTGGTGAGACTCATTGTCAAGAACGGTGGATGTCACAGGCCTGCCCTGTCGCATGTCCCCTGCTATCACTACTGGAGCACACATGGGGAGAGGGGCGCCAGCAGACCCCGATCCCAATCTCACCCCGCCCTGAGGTCTGGCTCAAGGCCTGGCTCTCCATGAAGCCTCACTGGCTGTACCAATGCCCAGCGGGTTGTCAAAGCCAAGGTCTTGCCTGTGCATTGGTCTGGACACCGACTTCCTGCTTTCCCTCCACACGTGACTCTCACCTCCCAGGTTGACCACAGACGCCCTCCAGGATGGGTCACCCTAGTGTCCCATGTGGTCGGGCTCGTGCTATGCGTTAGCAACCAAGAGAGGCTTGAACAGCCTTGGACGAGAACAAGGAGAATGGGAAGAGGCATTTTCATTCCTCTACTGCCAGTTTAGTAGGGAGACCAGGGCTAAAATGTCACAGGTGTGGCAGGTGACTTTCTGACTTCGGTGTTTCACACAGACACTCCAAAGGCTACGGCCACACGGTTCTGCAATGCCTAGGAGAAGCTCAGCATCATGGTGGGCAGAGAATAAAAAAAAAAAAGGACAGTTCTGGGCATGGTGGCACATGCCCAGAATTCCACCCACCCTGAGGCTGAAGCAGGAAGACTGCAAGTCTGAGATCAGCCTGGGCTACACAGTGAGACCCCCACCTCAAAATAAAATGTAAAAAAAGGGCTGGGGGGATAGTTCAGTTGTAGAGTGCTTATCTAGTATGTATGAGGCCCTGGGTTCAATTTCCAATACTGCAAAAAAGGAAGGGAAAAAATTCAATCAGCAAAGGATAGACCATACCTGGGGGTCAGCAGGAGACAGTGTCCAGGGCCACGGTGACCTCACACATGCAGGTCAAGAGTGGACAGGAGGCCCATCCTGGGAGCAGGACCCTGCTGCATGTGACTGGGCTGCAGGAAATGCTCAAAATCAGGGCTCCAGCTTCCCAGCCCCACACATCAGCCTGCAGCCCACAGTCCAGATAAGACAGGAACATCAGACTCTGTGGATGCCTGGCTGCTCCCCACCTTCCGGCCCCCACTCCTCCTTCCCGCTCTGCTCCACATCCAGGCAAGTAGATAAGAAAGCCCAGCACTTGCAGCCCAGCGTAGGTAGGAGGTTCCAGACCTGTCACTTGAGCCCCACACTGGGCACCACAATAGGACATGAATGGGTCCTCCAGAATCCGCACATAGAAGTCCTGCCTTCCGTGTGGTAGCTTTTAGAGACAGCACCTTGGGAGGGTATGAAATCAGTGTGCAGGTAACTGGGTATGGTATTGCACACCTATAATCCCAGCACTCTGGGAGGCTGAGGCAGGAAGATCACAAATTCCAGCTCAACCTGGGAAATTTAGCAGCTTAGGGAGAACCTGTCTCAAAATAAAAGAGTTTTCAAAGGGCTGGGGCTGTGGCTTCACGCAAGCCCGTTTGACTCCCAGGGTCAGACAAGTGAGCCATTCCCATGGGACCATCACAGAGCAGAGGTCAGGAAAGACTCAACATGCGGAGCTGCGTAAAACAAGGCCCCCCCACTGCACTAGGGCTGTGCGCACGCGCTCGCGCGCACACACACACACACAAACTGCACCAGTGCTGCCCACAGGCTGACAAAGGACTGAGCTATGACAACGACACACTGGAAGCCGCCTGGGAGGAGCTGGGGGGATGGGGCAGATGTGTTTAAATGAAGAAATTCTCCTTCTAGGGAAACCTTGGCCACTGGCCAGCCATGCCTACCATTGCTGCCCAGCAGCGCCTACCAGGAAGTTGGAGAACAGCATTGCAGAAAATGTCCTAACTACCCCCTGCCTTGAAGTTCTTACTTGCCTCTGTACTAAAGGCAAGAAAGCTAAAATATGCTATCTTTAGTCTTCTTTCTGATTGAGGACAGATGGATGATACAATGACATTATTTTGGACAAGGAGATCTAAACAGATATTTGCTAGAGAAACCAGGGCCTCCAGGTTGAACAGTCAAAGCCCAGAGCTGAAAAATCCTAGTCTCTACCTCTTTCTTCCTGCCTGGGATGTAGGTGTGATGCAGTGAAGAGTAGTGGCCATACTGTGACTCTGAGGCTCTGAAAGCCATGCAAAGAATGATGGAGCAGAATAGGAGAAGGACATGAACCAGCAGTGGCTCACTCTCCTGCAAACTTCTGGTGATTCAAGGAAAATAAACTCTTGCTTGGTTAAGCTACTGTAATTGGCTCACAGGAAAACATCTACCTACCCAGCACATTGCATCGGCAAAGCTAGAGGGGAAAAACCCTGAGGGCTGGTCAAAAGCATCATCTTTAGCATCAGACAGACCTGAATCTGGATTCCACCTCTGATTTCTCGGACTCAGTGAACTTGGAAAATGTACCTATCTTTGTAATCCTTAGTTTCTTTATCCAAAAACTAAATACAATAATAGCACCCATTTCAAATAAGTGGATCTAAAATCAGCTTTGGTGGTGCCCATCTGTAATCCCAGTATTGTGGGAGGCTGAGGCAGGAGAATTCAAAGTTTGAGACCAGACCCTGTCTCACAATAAAAAATTAAAAATGGGTGGGGACATACCTCCGGGTGAAGGCCCTGGATCCAGTCCTCACTACCACAACAACAACAACCAAAAAGAGTACAGCATGCCAGCCAAGAGCCCAAGAACACTTTCAACCTTCACAGTCTTGCCAAAAGTCGGTGTTTAATGTCATCGGCCTAGTACTGACACCTGAAACACAGCCTTTGCCCCTGTAGCCTGAAACTCACCCATCCTCCCCAGCCACTTGGGAACTAGAAGAGCCACTAGACTGGAACTGCCACCTCCAAACCACAGGGGCACAGTGGAGCCTTCTACTCCCCACCCTGGGACAATCACACTGAGACTCATGCTGTAGTTGCACAGTGGCTTGTGCCCACCCAAACTCACTGACTTCATTACCCAGGGAACAGTGCTGGGAGGTAGGGTTGTGGGAGCAAAGTCATGAGACTGGGTCAGTTCTCACGAGGGCTGGCTGTTATAAAGCAAGATCAGCCTTGTTCTTTGGCTTTCTCATGCTCCCTCAGGCGTCGTGGGACCACTCTCACACTCACCACCCTGCTTCTGCTGTTTCACCCAGTACATGGCTCTGATCAGAAGCTGAGCAAATACTGGTGCTGTGCTTTTAGACTTCCAGAATTTCGAGCTAAATAAACTTCTTTTCAAATTATGCAATATTGTGTATTCTATCAAAAAAAAAAAGAATTTAATCACTTGACTGCGGATGCGTGATGGGCCTCAGACCCACATGGAGTCTGTGTGGCGAGCTCTCTGAGGCCTCCTGCGGGGCTGGAGCAGGGATGCAGCTGAGAACCTTCGGTCTTACCAGGAAGCCTCTGCCCATGGCTGCCAAGCTCCGCCCCGCTCACAGCCTCTCTTCTTCCATGGAGGAAATAAATGCGCAGTGTTAGGATTCATATCCCAGAGAGCCTCCTGGGCGCCTAGGCGGGGCCTTTGGAAGGTGATTGGATGATGAAGGCACTGTAGCTCACCTCCGATTGGGAGGTGCAGCCTGATTGGAAGAGGAGTCACTGGGGGCGTGGCCTAGAAGGTTGCTCCAGCTCCCCAGCCCCTCCCTTCACTCTCTGTTTCCTGGGCGCCATGGTGTAAGCAGATTTCTTCCACTGAGGTCCTTTCCAGTTGCTGCCTCAGCCCTGAAGCCGGCCCACTGCAAACTGAACCCTCTGAACACGTGAGCTAAAATAAACCTCGCCCACTATAATGTGCCGGTGCCAGGGACCAAGCACCAGCACTGAGAACATGACTTGGGGAAAGCAGAAATCCTTTCTGTAAAGCAAGACCGTAGGTGGACGCAGGACACATTGGCTTGAATGTAAACGTGATCGCATTTGCTCTTCTGAACAGGCCTGTCAAACACCGGAGCAAATATTATCCCAATTCATGGGTGATAACCCCCAGGCTCAGCAAGTTTAAATAACCTGGCTGAAGTCAGCCCAGCCATCAGCAGCAGGCCCAGCTCCGGGCATGACCACTTCCTGCCTAGCTGCACAGCTGCCCTCAGTTACTTCCAAAGAGGACCCCGGGGCCACTTTACCGCCCCGCCCCACCCCCCACTGACCCAGCACAGTAACTGAGAGATTGTTCGCTTTTACCTTTTAAACGGGGACGGGTTTTCAATAGCCCCTGTCTCTCTCAGCCTCTTTCTCCAGCTGAATAAGAATCTGGTCGACAAGGCTGCCCTCCAGATGGCCACCGCCAAATGCCTAACAGCTTTAGGGCTGCGTTTAATGCAAGCGATGAAAAAAGGAAAAAAAAATAGAAATATTTAAACTGTGAAGGGGCCTGCCTGGCTGCAGCGCGCTCTTTTGTGCTGAAATTCAAGATGTGTGTAATGCCGCCTTTCAATAATTTTCAGTGTGTGATTCCCTGGGATCTTTGAAGTTTCTCTTATGGGAAAAACATTTTCTTAACTTATTGGCCGTTAGAAAATAAAAAAGCGCAAGATGGGAGCCTTATGATCTGGAATCTCGCAGCTCATAAATACTTGTGCAGACGTGGCAGCCCAGCCTGAGCTCACCAGGAGACTCTGCAGAGCGCAGGTGTCACCGCCTGCAGGGCTGTTTTGTGGGGAGAGAAGGAAAAGGACTGGCTGCAGGGTCTCCAGGCCTCTTGTAAACCAAAAAGGAGGCTGAGAAGCCAGGCATAGGCATGCACGCCACTTACCCAGCAGTCTGGGAGGTTGAGGCGGGAGGATGACAAGTTTGAGGTCAGTTTGGGTGACTTAGTAACTTAGTGAGATCTTGTCTCAAGATTTAAAAATTATAAAAAGGCTGAAGATAGAGCTCAGTGCAAAGGCCCTGGATTCAACCCCCAGTACCGCAGGAAAATTAAAAAAAAAAAAAAAAAGACTGAGAATGAAGCCACACACCCAACCACAGCAAGGCCTGAAATCGTGAGAGGACGAGGACAGAGGACAGCTAGCAGACAATACTCTTAACATGTGCCCCGCCCCCTTCCCTTGCAGTCAGTAGCACAGTCTTTCCCAAATGCCTTCGTGATGGAAAACTCTCTTCTTAGGATTTTCCTGGTCTCTGCAGCCCCTGGTACCAAATCAAATCTCCCTGCCATCTCCCCTCCCTTGCAACCCTCCCACTGGGCCACCTGGAGCATCAGCCTGCTGGACTCTGTCCCAGCGGGATTTTCTTTGCCCCTGGTGACTGGTGACCGGGGTATCTCCCAGACCCTCTTTCTCGTGGGCTGCTCAAGACTTCCTTTAGGAAAATGACATCTTGAGAAGGAGAATCAGGCAGATGGGAATTCAGATCCAGCCCATGCTGCTTAATGATTGCTGACACCTTTTGGATAAGGGGATGATGAGGACCAAAACCAACAGGATGACACCTGTGCACTTAACGTCTGACACAGAGGAGAGAACTTACTACCACTCCAGGCACTTCCCCTCAGCACCAGAGAGACATTGAGCACGCAAATTCTGAGTCCATTTACTAAAAGGCACTTCTTTCTGGTTCACATGCTCAAATGCATGCAATATACCAATTTTTAAGATTCTCAGGTCCAAGGAATATGTCCTGAGTCACCTGACCTCTCCTTTCTTTTTGGTGCTGGGCATGGACCTCTAGCTGGATGCATGATAGCACTTGCTCTACCACTGAGCCACACACCCAGCCCGGGGCCCCTCTGGTCCTCACAGAGAATGTGCTGTGCTTCCTTGCCAGTCGCTCCCTGGGCAAGCTTCACCCCCTGGCTTTGCATCCGCCTTGGGTCTAATCAGCCCAAGGCCATGCTGGTCGGAGTAGGGAAGGGAGACAGTAGCATTCAGGAACCTCATCACACAGGCTGGCCTGATGTGGCGTGGTCTGAGCTCAGATTCAAAGGCCATGGTGAAGCTGGCTTATCCCCAGAGGGACCCTTCCATCTGACTGGCTGGGAGGCCCCAGCAATGATCTCCACTTGGAAAAGTAGACAACTGATTGACCACATGAATGGACTGCCAATGCCACATGACTAGCACCACAGTTATGTCACCCAGGTACTTTGAAAGGTTGAGGTGAAGCTGCTCGTGGTACCATCTTGCACCACAGGGCATCACCTTTCTCAGACACCATGACAACGTAAGGCTGCCAGTGGTCTCACTTGCTAACAAGCATAGGCAATGGAGGGATCTTCAGAGTGGTACAGGGTGACAGACAGCCACCAAGGATACCTCAAGGAGAAGCCAGGAGATTAAGACACTCCCCACCACCCAACCCACTCCAAACCATAGCCAGCTCCTCAGGGTGTGAGAACTCAAAGCCACCCATGGATGAACCTGGTGTTGGCAGCCAGGAAACACACAGAGGGGCTGGGGAGCTTGTCCTTGTCAGCTTGGACTGCCACAACAAATGTCACAGACTGGGTGACACCTAAATTACCAGTCTAGGTGATTTAAACAATGGACATTTATTTCTCACTGTTCAGGAGGCTAGAAAACTCAAATTCAGGGTGCAGGCATACTGGGGTTCTGGTAGGGGCTCTCTTGCTGGCTTGCAGACAATCACCCACTGGTTGTGTCTTCACATGATGGTGAGAGAAGGGGTTCCAGTCTCTTCCTCTTCTTACAGGGACACCAGTTTCATCATGGGAACCCCATCTTAAGATCTCATCCACATCTATCACCTCCCCAAGGACCTATCTGCATATATCACACTGGATATTAGAGCTTGCACATACGAATATTAGGGAGCCATAAACGGGACAAACAGGAAGCTGATGTTCAAGAAATATCCCAGAATTAGTACAGTGCCTCAGCAGCCTAACCTCAACCTAATTTAACAGGGCCTTCAATTTACTGTCTAGACCAAGTTAGCACGGTGGTCATAGCTTCGAGGTTGTTTTTGCTATGCTTTCTTCTGATAATAGAAAGTATCCTGCATTCAGAGAAATATCCAGATGGGACCAGTTCTATCCCCCGCTTCAAAAGAAGTTATGAGGCTCTGGTGTGGCCAATTAGATGACTCCCTTTCCTGTGCGTCAGTGATTGGTTGGCAGGGGGCTGCATGAAGCAAGCTGAACCAATGGGGATCATCCTACAACTTTGCCCACCACTGTTGGGAGGGAGGGCTACACTCTTTGGCCAAGGATGGCCCAGCTATAAGGCCCACATAGATCAATAGCTGTTGGCGGCACATAAGAGAATCTGAGGATGAAATCCTTTGGAGAAAAAGAACCAGGAAGTAAAAGGGCAATTCCCAATCCTAGTCAATGAAACCCTAGATCTAACAATACTTGAAGGCCATATTCATTTCCCTTCAAGTTTCAGGGGCCAGGAGTCATTGTTTTCTTTTAATTCAAGCTTCTATTACTTATAACCAAACTCCTGACATGCACCACTTCTGGTTCACTAGCTGACTCAGGGCCAGCAGAGAGTCACTCCTCAAATGTCTCACCTGAGTTCTTGAATCCCAAGTGACACTAGGTAGACAGGGACATAGTGGGAAACGCCGAACAGAAGTATCAGCCCCAGAAAACGAGGACTAGGAGCTCATGGTGCACCCCCCGCCTCAAGTTTCACCCTCTTGGCACAATGAAAAGTTCCCCGGATTCAGTGTCAAATCTCTATCCTCCTGTTTCCCAGCCGGAGTACCTGGTCAGCTATCTAATCATGCTCTGCTTTCTCATCTAAAATCTGGTAATAATAACATCTCCCTCCTAGGCTTTCTGTGAAGTTTTAATGAGATTGGGAATAGAAAGGACTTGATCCCATGTCTGGCACACAGCGGGCATTTGATAAATGGCAGTAATTTTATGTCACCATGGTCTGTCTGTCCTCGCAGGTCTAGCATAGGAAAAAAAGGGACGGCGTGGATTATTGAAATACGCACACAAGATAGCATCACTCCCATTGAGCTCCAGCTTCTCCAGTGACTTCATTTTTTCTGTTTTTAACCAAAGCTGCTAAATACCAATGAAGCCACCCACAGAGATAGGAAAGGGGGAGAAACATCCCAGGCTGTGGCCTCTGACTAGGGAGGAAGGAGGGAACCCAGCACGGTACCCAGGGATGCATTTCAGAGGGGTGAAGCGTTGGGCATTGAGAGCCCTGTCTCACGCCTGAAGCACCCCTCATCTCTGCAAGGGACCCCCGTGAACTCAGCCTCTGCTCTTGTCTCCCCTGCCCCAGCCCTTACCAGGAGCAATGTCCCCACATGGGTCCCAACACAGGGCTGGAATCTGGACACTCAGCTACCAGAGCGGGGACAGGTGGCACCTTTCCCAGTTGACTGCCCTTGGCTGGGCCTCAGTTTCCCCATCTGTACATTGGAAATGCAAATCTGATTGCCCCTAAGGTCCTCTCCAGCTAGAAGGCTTTGTGCCTATGAGTTTCTAGGGAGCAGCCCTAAACAGTCTTCCATCTGCTTTAGTTCCAAATAATGCCCCTTCCTGAACTCCCCAGGAGGTCTTCCTTGCTGGACTCCAGCACACAGCCCACCAAGTCAAATCATGATTCCGCCCCTCTGCAGCCAGGCCTCAGGTTGCTGTGGTCTGAGGAGGATGTTTTGCTTCTCTGAAACGCAAGCTGAAGTTTTGGTGTTAGGGGAGGTGTTTGGGTCTGAGGGTCAGAGCCTCAAGAATGGACCACCGCCTTCCTTTGGGGGTGGGCTAGCTATGGAGGGGGTCTGACCTCCTTTTCTCCCTTCTGCACACATCCACCTACCCTTCTGCCTTTCCTAAGGATTGAAGCAGGACAGGAAGCCATGCAGAAGCTGATGCTGTGCTCTCAGGCTTTTTATCCTACAAAAGGCATGAGCCCAAACAAACTTCCTGCCTTTATAGATTAACCAGCCTCCAATGTTCTGTTATTGAAACAGAAAACAGACTTAGAACAGAAATGGGGGCGATCACCAGGCAACATGGCTCTCTGAGTGTGATCCCCAGAACCGTAGCCTCAGCACCGCCAGGGAAACTCAAGAGGGATGTGAATTCTTAGGCCCCAGTCCAGACTCCTGGGGACCAAGTGCAGAGATCTGTGTCTTAACCAGCACCCAGGTGACTCTGATACAGGTTAATATTTGAGGAAGACTGGCATTGTCTCGCACTATGCTGGCCAATGATGGCCACTATGCGTGATGATTTACATTTAAATTAGTTAAAATTAAGTAAGATTAGAAAACCAGTTTCTCAACCACACTCGCCACACGCCAACTGCTCCTTCGCTACGTGTGTGTCGCAGCTGTGACACAGAGTGGGAAGTTCCCACGGCGGGAGGAGGACCCCTTGGGCAGTATTGGCTTCCCAAGGCTCAGTGTTAAGTGTGATCCCTAAACCAGCAACACAGGTCTCACTAGGAGCTTGTGGGAAATGCAGACTTTTCCACCCTGCACCCGCGCTGCTGAATCAGGACCTATAGCTCTCAACAAGACACCCAGGTAATGGTATGCTCCTTAAAGTCCAGGAGGTGCTGCGGGGATCTGTGCAGAACAGAGGGACTGGACTGGCTTCCCAAATGCTGCCAGTGCTGGCTAGAACATTGTGACATTTGCCATGATGTTGCCAAAGCCCACCAGTAGCCTCAGGTCATAACAAGAAAACCTGCGTGAAGCCCAGGAAGACAGTGCCCACCCAGCCAGTCATACACTCCTGCAGACAGCATAAAATCCCAGTCCGCAAGAGTCACAGACATGACAGCCCCCATAAATGACAAGCGAATCGTTATTACTGTGTAAACAGGGCCATGGATCTCTCCAATACACCATGGTTCCCCAGTGGACTTGGGAAAGGGAGCATCTCCAGGAGCCTAGACCTCGGGACTTGTGCTACAAAGTTCTCTGTGGCTGTCGGGTCTGCCTGTGGCATCTGACTCCCAGTGGAAACTGACACTCAGAATCAGGATTCCTCTGCTGCTATGGAAAACTTCCTGGTCCACAAACTCCCAGTCCATACTGAAACCTCTCCAATGACCTCGGAGAAGAGCAGCCTACAGTCCCTTATCCATGCCCATGGAGAGGCCATGACCCCCCAAACAGGAAATGTGGGTTATTCCAGCTTGGCAGATCAGAGAACCCATTGGCAGGACCACTTTGTCTTTGCCACACCACAAGACTCTCAGTTAATGGCCAAGACAAATGGGACAGCCATGACATCTTTTACAGGGGAGTACAGAAAATAGAGGCAATGTAGTGGTTTATTCAGTTTTCCTTGCTACCCCTGCACCTGTGGCCTATGGGCTGCACCCTCAAGTATGGCCCATTGTGATGATAACAGCATCGATCAACCCTGCGTGATCACTGCATAAGACCGTGACTCCTCCCAAACTGGCCACTAACCATTTGCACAGCTACATGGGCAGCTTGCAGAGGGCTTGGGCCCTGGCTGGTGCTCCTGAGGCCACTCACTCAGATGGAAGTCGTGCTGGACCAGAGCCCCAGGTTAAAAGCTCCGCTGCCTTTGACTAATTCCCAGAGTGAGTCTGCTCCTGCGTTCCTTTTTGCCGATGCATAAACAAAACCAAAGACCCCCTCGAGCAGAACCCAGGTCTCTCCTTGAGCCCAAGCCTGACCATGAAAGCCAGCACTGGGAAGAGTGCTCCTCCCTAGGGCGGGTGGGGCTGGGAGTGGAGACAGCTAGGTTGGGGCCAGTATAACTGTTGTCATCCCTGTCTTCTCCCCTACGGTGCAGGGAGGTAATAAAGTGTACCAGGGACAATGCCTGTGCCATGAGCCGCCCTGAAAATGAGCTATTCGAATACGCATTTGTTGGGCTCACAGATTCTGTGGGTCTAGGATTAAGACAGAGCCTTTCAGAGTGCTTGTGAGGTCCTCAAAATAGACAGTGAGTCGACATTCTCAAAAATGTATTACAGTGAAAGACACATGGCCACGGACGCCCCTCAAGATCCTTCCCCTCACTTCAGACACACCTGTCCCATGGATCTTGCCACTTCCTGAAGCAGCTCTAAAAGCCCTGTTTCATGAGTGTCTTCACAAGTTGTGATCAAAAACACAGTGCATTCTGCTGCCGAGTGTCCTCCAAAGGCAAGGCAGGCTCATAAAAGCATTGTGATGTGTCTTCCTCCGCCTTATTTACTGGATCTGACACCCTGTGACTTCTGGCTCATCTCCAAACTCAAAACGATCATGAAGAGAAATGTTTTGCACCAACTCAGGACATCCAGGCAACCACAACAACACAGCTAAAGACATTCACGAAAGAGGACTTCCAGAACTGCTTCAGAAAGTGACAAGGGCAATGGTATAAGTGTGTTCAAAGGGAAGGGAAGTATTTTGAGGGGTATTCATAGCAATGTGTCTTTTACTGTAACAATTTTTTTTTAATTTAAATGTGCACCACATTTCGGGGTCAGTTTTTGTATCGCTCTGCCTTGTTGTCTGAACCTCCTCAGTGGAAGAGCCACACAGCTGGGGCTGAAAAGCTGGGCTCCTCCAGCAGCTCTGTTGTCCATGGTCTCCCCTGGGACTGCCTCTGCCTGTGCGGCACAGATCCCAAGGCCTGTGTGCCGAGAGAGCCAGTGACAGAGGAAGCTCCTTGCCTGCATGACCCCCCCCCCACCAAGAAGTCACACTGTTGCAGCTTTCAGTGGACAAGATCATTAAAAACTGCATTGAACTTCCAGCAGAAGGAACACAGACCTCAGCCTCCCCTGCAGCATGGCCTGGGGTGCATCCCGGAAAGTTCTGCTTACCTTGGGAGTAATGTCTCCCTCGAAGGGCCTCCGCAAGCACCCAGTGCCACAACAGCTGTCAAACTGTTTGGTGACACATGCCGATGTCCTCAAATACCCCATCCAGCTGAGAGAAGGCTGATGCACCTAAATGTAATTCCAGGGGCACTGAGACAGAGAGGCATTGCTAGAGAGGAGAGATAAACGAGAATCTGAGGGATTGGGAGTGGGCAGGAGGACCAGATGGACAGACGGGGGCACAAGCCCTTTGCAAACCGTCAGGGCTACTGTCTCACACTGAGTTTTGCCTCTTACTATTTTTTTAATTGTTTTTATTCTCTTGTGAGAGGAAAGAAAAGTCCCTTTCCTAACTAAGATACCTTTCCTTATTCAACCCATCGTGTATTTACCCGATGACTATTCCTGGGGTGTCCCCCACCTGCCAGGCGTTAAGGAAACCAAAAGATGAGCCGCCGGAGGACTTAGCACCCACGGGAAGGTGACCACAGCTTCAAGGAAGGGACCCCAAATGGGCGCAGAGGGAGGAGCAGGGGGATCGCTCACAGGGCTGTCCTGCTGTCCCCTGGTGTGTCTGGAAAGCCACTGCACCGCTGCCAGGCCAAGCCCAGCCTCCCCAGGGAAGCGGGCAGTCCCGCACTTCCAGTATCAGGGTCCTCTCTGGCCCCTGCCTGGCCTCCAAGGCCAAGACACCCCATATACACACACCCTCGGTGGACCTCAGCGCTGCTCCAGCACCACCAGGGGTTAATGTTTCCCAAGCTCCCTGCAGTGCTCCAAGTGCAGCTGTTACTGCCATTTGGAAATGGCTTTCTCCAAGGGCCTGGCTGAGCTTGGAAACGACCACAGTGCCATCCTCTGGTGGAAGTTGGGAATGCACATGCCGTGAGCGCCAAGTGGGTCGCGGATGGTGGCTTTGAGAGGTCTCCCTTGCAACTTTCCCCACCTCTCTGTCCCTGCAGCGGGAGTCCTGAAACGTGGTCCCGATTCCTGCATGGGAAGCTGGGAGCAGAGAGCAAGCCACCAGGAAACGGGTGGCAGAGGAGAAAGACCTTCTCTGCCAGGGTAGATTTGCTGGGAGTAGCAGGAAGTAGCCCAGTCAGGTTCCAGATCGGAACTCAACGGGCGTCTCATGCAAGTCAGACGTGGTGGTGCACACCTGTAATCCCAGCACTCAGGAGGCTGAGGCAGGAGGATTGTTTATACCATGAGGCTCCCACTCTGCCTGCACTCCAATGCCCTGTCACACCTGCAGTGCTACCTGACCCGGAGCTGCAGATCTACAAACACCGGGGACCCCACACCTTCCCCCAAGGATTTGAAATGAGAGGCAAATATGTGACAGTCAATAGCAGGGACTAGAACGGAAGGATCGTCAGGGAGAAAAAGACTGTGAGGGGCCACAAGCAAAAGGAATGCACAGAGGAAGGTGGATGAGGAGGGGAGGGCCTGGGCCAACATGCAAACAAGCAGAAACGAGCAAGATCACATCAAATCTGACAGAAGCAGAGCGAGACCTTGGCTCCTTAGTGTCCAGGCCTCCATATCCAATGCCACCATGCCACACAACTCCACACGTCATCACCACGCCCAGCGCGGTCCCCATGAAGGGTCCCTCTGGAGCTGTGCAGTGTACAACCATGCACCTGGACGTGGCAATGCTATCTGTAGCTGTGGTTCCCTCTGTGACCTTGAGATGGCTTCTTGTGTCATCACAGTCATCCTTGCCTGAGAGCTAAGACAACAGGTTTGTTTCTTTCCAGCAAGAGTTTGGACCAAAAATAGGTCTCGGGAGATGGGGGCTACTGTGGGGCTCCCTGCTGCCTGTCGGCCCAGCACTGTCTCATCACTCGGGGCTCATTCGCCTGCAGGCGCTGGGCCTGGAGCTGGGGATGTGCACAGTCTCCACTCCCATGGGGACACTGGCTGATTCTCTGGTCTCCCCTGGGTGTTGGCAATGGTTTGGCGTTCAGACCTAAGGAAGATACAGACAGACAGACTGCTGCTCTCGCCAGGCATCAGGAAGCTTGTTCGGTGAACACCCAGGGAATCTGGATTCAGTGCTGAGGGGCTGGGGCCCTGTGCCTGGGATCATCTAATTCCCGCACAAACCTCCTGTCCCTTTTATGAAAATTCAATCACTAAGTTGCCCAGGCTGGAGTTAAACTTGTGATCTTTCTGCCTCAGCCTCCTCCATCTGTACCTTCCTTCTCCCCTCCAGCCTCCCGGAGAAAAGCTGTCCACACCAAGATGCAGAGAGCTAGCTGGTCAAGGATCTCTGCAGATTTTTCCTCCTGCTTGTTTTTTATTTCACTGTTTTTTGGTTTTTGAGACAGGGTCTCGCTGTACAGTTCAGGCTGGCCTTGACCTCACTATGTAGCCCAAGCTGACTTGGAACTCACTGGTGATCCTTCTGTCTCAGCCTTCCAAGTGCTGGGATTACAGATTTGCACCACCATGCCTGGCTCCCGTTTCCATCTTTCTTCTTCCCGTCCAGCTGTCCAGAGCCTGAGATTCTGTGCATTTAAATCTCCAAATTATCTATTCTGTATCTCATAAAAACAGCATTTGAACACCAATCCCCATAGTCTACATTTAAAAATAATAAGATAATAAACTAAAGAGAAATCCCTCCATTCATTCTGCTCACCTTGAAAAGCCTGCTATGGGCACATTTACTGGGTTCCCATCAATCTCCTCATCCTCCTTCTCCTCCTCTTCTTTCTCTCCTTCCTCTCCCTCCTCCTCTTCTTCTCCAGGCTGCCACTAATAAGTCAAATCATTCAATGCTGTTTTTAATAAATGGAAAGATCAGAGCACAGTTCAAACCTGCAGCGCTCGGCATTTGTTTGATGGAGGTAACATTTCCCATAAGATACACTCCTGTTCCTAGGGTTATTATTAAAAGCAGAAATTGAGTCATACATTGATGGAATCAAACCACAACACATACGTTCCATGGGTTCCAAAAACAAAAAAGCCATCTGCATGGTGCACATGGACCCCAGTCAGTCCCAGCAGCACCCCCAGGGAGCCTGGGGTAGGACATTCTGGGAGCCCACACACATCTCCTGATGCTGGGGTCTGTTTTGACAAGGTTCTATGGTTCCAATGGAGTTTGAAAACCAAAGAGTTCCAAATATGAGAAGTCTTACATATGACAATACATTATTGCTCAGGCAAGCATAGCAAGCAGAGTTTTGTTATGTTCTTGCTTTTTTGTTTTTGGCATTACTAAAGATTGGACCCTAGGTGTTTGCCCTGAGCTACATCCCCAGCCCTTTTTATTTTTTATTTTGAAACAGGGTCTCTTTAAGTCGCTAAGTTTACCCACACTGGGCTCAAACTTGGAATCCTTCTGCCTCGGCTTCTCAGAGTACTGGGATGACAGGCACATACCACCATGCCTGGTTAAGAAAGATTTTTTTTTCTTAAAGGCGCCATTGCCTAAAGAAAAGCAATGTCCCTAAGCAGCAGGCACCTACCAGCAAAAAGAAGGTCATTCATTTAAAAGCATCCATGAAATTCCAAAAGTGAGCCAGGAGCTGGGGATCTGGGACAGAATGAGAGACAGGCGCTGGCCAGGGAACTAGAAAATGCTCAGAGTAATGACCTGTCAGAAGTGTCAACTCCAACACCTGGGCTGCAAGTAGGGTGGGCACAGAAAGGGACCCCAGCATGGCAGCAGGTGAAGACTCCACCCAGACGAAGCCTCAAACTTGGCCTTCGAAAGACGGGAGGCGCTGCGTGGGAAGACGTGGGAATTGCCTGCTGGGCCTGGAGAGCCGTCAGCAGAGGAAGGGCACGCTCGTAACAGGATCAGCATTGTCACTCAGGAGTGCTGAGAAGTGAGCGGGAGGCTTTTTCTGCCATTAGATCCCACTCCAGGGCCTGCGAGCGTGCCAGCTGTGTGGAAGAGTTGTCTCAGAGGCTGCGAACTGTGTCGCTGAACTAGCACCCAGGCCATCAGCAACCTACCCCCTCTCTGCTTGGGCAAGGGCTTTAACAAAATCCCTCTCTTCCAGTGATGGAATTTTCTTTCATAAATTCTGGACAGTCATCCTCTACCTCTGGACTGAGATCTCGGTGCCTGCCAAAGTGGTACGTTCTGTCTAAGACTGGATACTCAGAAAAGTTGTCCTCTGCTTCATGCTCCCACCCTGTGTCTTTGTCCACTTCCTGTTGCTATAGCAAAATTCCTGAGGCTGGGGAAGTGCCTGGGAAGGAGGTTTTGGCTCACAGTTCTGGAGACTAGAAGTCCAAGAACATGGCTTCAGGAGAGGCTTTGCTTCTGATGAGGGGCTCATGTTGGGTCTACTCACAACAGAGAAGCAGAAGAGGAAACAGATGGGTGCAGAAGGGGATGAGGATGTGGGGTAACTTCACTTTATAACAAGCTGCTCTCACGGGAACTAACGCAGTCTGGTGAACCTAACTCACTCCCACAAGACCCAATCCACTCCTGAGAGATCTAACCCAGTCTCCTGCAAAAGACGCTGGTCCATTCATAAGGGCACTGCCTACACGATCTCATCACCTCCTAAAGACACCTTCTTCTGATGTTGTCACACTGAGGAATTCGGTCTCATCATGAGTTTTGGCGGGGACCAGCCACACTCAAACCATAGTACCCTGCAATCCATCCATGCCCTGATTAAACTGCTTTCTGCAAGCCACTTAAAAATCTTCTGTTTCCAATCCAGATGCCCATCTACAGGTGAGGAGGCACAAACTGGATGTCATACATTGGGACAGTATCCAGCAGTAGAAAAGAATGAAGGGATACAGCCCACAACACCAGACTTCCCAAGCCATCACACTGCTCTGAAGAAATCAGATATGAAGGTTTGCACCCTGTGTGGTTCCATTGATGTCAAACTCTCCAATCAGTGGAAAGAAATCAAAACACCTATTGTCTAAGGCCCAGGATGGAGCACAGGAAATCTGGAGGATGATGGGAAGGATCTATAGCTTGACTATAGTGTGGTTATGCAGCATTCATTTGTTGCAAAAACTCCTCAAGCTGTATTCTTTAAATAGGTGTGTGTTACTGTGGGCCCATTTACCCTCACCAGAGCTAACAGCATTTTTTTTTAATTAGAATATGCTTGTGATACAGGATTGCGGGACCTATTTTGTGCAATTGGTACCTGAACATATATGATCTTTTTGAATCTCTTTGCCCCCAATTCCACACCTCCTCCCACCTCCTGACCCCCTTTCCCATCTCTAAAAGCCTGCCTTCTTGTTTTCTGCCATCTCTCCTTTATTTCATTCACTACATTTATATTTTAGATTTCTCATATAAGAGAAACCACGTGATGCTTAATTTTCTGTGTCTGCCTTGTTTTGTTTGTCATGATGGTCTCAAGTTCCATCCATTTTCCAGCAGATGACCTAATTTCATTCTTTTTATAGCTGAATAATAACATAATAATATAACATAATATAATACAATAATATGGAATAACAATATTCCATTCTTTGTCGACAGGCACATAGGCTTTTGCCAAAGCTTAGTCATTGTAAACTGCATCTCTGCAAGCATGGATACACATGTCTCACTAAACAATGATGCCTGTGACAGTTAGCTGTGGTGTCGACTTGAATAAGAAAATGCCTAGTGGATTAGTTACCACAGTTCATGGTGTGACTGAATGATGGACTTTCTAAAGGGGCCAGACCCACCCTGGGTGTGGATAGCACTGACCAATAGCCTTGTAACTTTGGTGGAATAAAAAGGGAAAGAAGAAGCTCTCCTGCTTTTAAGGAGACCTCCAGTCTTCACCACTGCCTCTGCAAATCTGTCTCCGGCATTCCACCACTGACTCCTCAGCCCTCTAACACATGCCTTCAGCTTCCCAATATGGACTCACAGACACTGTCCCTCTAATGAACCCTAAGTGCTACAATGCCTTTAATTCTTTTGGGACTATGCCCAGGGGACATATAGCTGGATCAAATAGATTTTCTATTTTTACTCTTTTGAAGAATCTCCACACTGATTTCCATAGTGGTTGTACTAGTTTACATTCCCAACAATGTAAATGTATTCTTTTTTCCTCCATCCTCTCAAACATTTGTTGCTTTTTGTGTCCTTGATGATAGTCATTCTGACTGCGGAAAGATGAAATCTCAGAGTTGTTTTAATTTGTATTTCCCTCATAGATAAAGATGTTGAACATGTTTTCATGTACTTATTGGCCATGTGTACTTCTTTTGAGAAGTGTCTATTCAGTTCATTTGCCCATTTTTGATTGGGTGGTTAGTATTTTTTTCTTCTTTTTCTTTTTTCTTTTTTTTTTTTAAGTTACTTATATGCTCTCAATATTAGTCCTCTATCAGAAGAGTAGCTGGCAAAAAGTCATTCCCATTCTGCAGGCTTCCTTTTCATTCTGACTGTTTGCTATGCAAAGCTTCTCAGTTTGATGTAATCCCATTTGTGGACTCTCGATATTACTTCCTGTGCTATTGGGCTCTGTTCAGGAAGTCTTTGCCTCTGGCCATAGTTTCAAGTCATTCCCCTGTGTTATCTTCCACCAGTTTCAGAGTCTCTGGTTAATGCCTTGTTTCAAGTCAACATCAGTGCTTCAGGGTTGCAGGTTGATTATTTGGAGTGTGATGTTTTGGACTCCCTCTAGTGCCAAATTCCTAAATCTCTCTGCTGTTAATCATGGTAATAGTTAGGGGAAAGACTAAACGTGCATGTATGAAATCTATCATCTTACTAGGAAGTACCATAGGGGTGCCCAAGCACTCCCACCTCCTCAGAGCAATCCCTAGAGCTTGTGCATACTGAGAAGGGGCCTCCCTCAAAGAGGTAAGCACATGTTATGGCTTGGGTCTAGATGGCCCCCAAAGCCTCATGTTCTCATAGGTGAGATATTTTGGAGCTAATGATCTAGGACATGTGATACTGGGATTAAGACTGTGTGGTACTAGTACTGATTGGAATTAGCATAGTTCTGGGTGGCACCACCCAAAAGGCTGGTGGCCTGGATGAGATGAAAGGGAAAGCACAGACTGGGTGCTCGCTGCTTCACTGTCTCCTGCCTGTTCGGCCAGGGACCGTTTCTTCCCTGTGATGCCTCTCTCTCATGTCACCCTTCCTGGAAGCCAACTGGCTATGGTTGAAACTTTTATAAACTATGAGCTAAAATAAACCTTTCTTCCCTTAACTTGTAGGTGTCAGGTATTTTGTCCCAGCAGTGAGAAAAGTAACTAACACAACACAGGACCAAGGGAAAGAATGACACCAAGAACCAGGGGGCAATATTCTGCACTGGGCAGGAAATCTTCCCACCATGCCCACCAGATGTCCAGCCAACTCCACCATCTGCTGGTCAAACCTTTCTCTGTAACCTCACTCTGCCTCCATTTCTCCAGATATAAAATGAGCATCATGATAATAACCGTTAGTTTACAGGGTCCTTATGAAGACTAAGAGTTGATGTAGACAGTTTGTGTAGTGACTACAAAAAAATATTATACATAGGTTACCTATTATCATAATAATCACTGTCACCATCATCGCCATCACCAGAATCACAATCCTCATGATCACCATCATCATCAATATCACCATCACCATCACCACCACACCATTACCAATATCACTGTCACCATCATCACCACCATCATCACCATACCAAGCTCACAATCATCATCCTGATCATCACCACCACCACCATTACCATCACCACCACACCATACCAATACCACCATCACCATCATCACCATTACAAATATCACCATCATCACCGTAACTATCATCACCATCACAATCACCATCGCCATTGTGATCATGATCATGACAATCAACACCACCACCATCTTCATCCAGCCTCTGATAACCAGAGCCAGGCTAATAATATGACTAAAGCTGAGCACAGTAGAATTATAAATGAAACTGTATTTCTTCCCTAACCCTAGTTTGATCCTACTCCTCATTAGAAGCCAAGCTACCCTCTACTGCATCACTGCAAAGTAGTTAGCAGCTCAGTTGTGGACACCTCTCTTGGACTTCCTCCCTGGAGAGCTCATGCTCACTTCCAGCTCTAGAGTTTGGCTCTATGACTTTAACATTTGTGCAATTGCAGTAGCATCCATGTTATCCCACTGTGGAATTATTGTTGGTTAAAACAAAACTGGAAAATGGGCCCATGATGGGGAAGCACAGAAAAGGCCCCTTGGCCCCTTTTGGACAGCTCCCACCAGCCCCTAGGGACATCTCAGATCCTGAGTCCATGTCACAGCTCAAAGACAGCTGCAATGTCTTACATGGTGAGATGGGAACATCTTGTGTGGTTGTTTGCAGGGCTGTTCAATCCTGGTCCCCCTCATCCTCGGCTGCTTCATCCCAACAGGATGATAGCGCGCCTCTGACCCACAGGGCGAAGTTTGGTTGGTTGGTGACTCCAGGAAGCAAGAACAGGGAGTGGGAAGGCTGTGATCAGAAGGACAAAAAGCCACAACGGGGTGAGTTGGCAAGATCCTCACTTCCTGTGGCACAGCAGCTGGCATGTACTGCGTGGTCCTTTAGAAGGCTCTGTGTCTTAGTCAGCTTCCTCGTTGCTAGGACAAAATACCCGACACCCACAGCTTAAAGGAAGAGAGGTTTATTCTCCTCATGTTTTTAGAAGTTCCAGTCCTTGCATGGCAGTAGCATGGTGGAAAGACCTGGGCAGAGGATTGCTGCTCTATGGTGGTCAGGAAGCGAAGAGTGAAGGGAGGAGCTGAGAAAAGAGATGCACCCTTCCGGGTCACACCCCAGGGACTTGTGTCTTCCTGCCAGGCCTCACCTCCTACCATGGAGCCCCTGTGATCCGATCACCTTCCAGAGACCCTGTCTCTGCATGCTCAAGGCTTTAGGGGACAACACCCAGAGACAAAACACAGCCAACCACCACACTGTCCAACACAGCCAAGCAGAGCCTGAGCTGGGAGGAGGGGCTGGATCCCCCTCAGCCTCTGAGAGGTATTCAGAATGTCCCAGAGTTATCTGTCAGAAGCACAAGGGGCTGGGACATTAATTCACAAGTCCCCACACCCGCTGGCCATAGCAATCCAGGAATGGCATTCCCCTGCCGCATTCCGCTGCTAGAAGCCAGTGACAGGTTGCAGGGGAAGGAGTTACACAAAGATGTGACTCACTAGGGGTTAACAAGGTGTGTCTCCCCCACCAGGTATCCCATTGTCCAGCCTGGCTGTGCATTAAAGTATCCCAGATTTTTTTTCTGGGGAGTTTTCCAGAGCACCAGATCTGGCTGCAAGATCCTGATATCCTCCAGTGACCTGGCACGGGCCTGGGCATCACTATTTGTAAAAGGTCACCAGGCAATGTTAGCAACTGAGAACTGCCAGCAAGGGCTACGGAGAAGGCAACGGAGCTCCCTGGGATGAGATCTTGGTCCAGTCTATGAGTCCAGCCATGACCTTCAAAAGCCAAAGCAACATTTGTCTTCCAACCCCAGCTACTTCCAGCATAAAATCTCCTCCTTGGCCTGGGGAGGCACCAGGGACCTGCACCTCACCCTACACCTCACAGGCCTCCTCCCCTGCCTGTGTCTTTCCCTGACCCCTCACTCTCACCCCAATCCCTCCCTTCTGCCATTTTTCTGACTCCCCACCCACCCACCATGCTCTCCGTTCACTTCCTTCCTTCTCAGCTCCCATAACAGAGAGGGTTTGATCAGAGTCAAAACCTCACAAAACCTACAGAGGAACTCAAGAAAAGGATTCACCCCATGCAGTTGTGGGATTTGCCTCCAGTCCATGGGGGCCTGCAGTTTCCGGATCTGGGGCAGAAGCTGGAGGGAAATATGGACGGAAGCAGGGGAAAAGCACAGACAACCTGCAGTCTGTGAGGAGGAGCTGGAACCCACCCTGGTCTCTGTTCACCTCCGAAGATGAGGCTGATCTGCAGGAGAAGCTGGTGTACCCCTCCAGAGCCAGCGCTCACCTGGCCCAGGACCCAGGTGAGTCGAAGCTGATTTGGAGGACCGAGCATCAGTACCAGGTTGTGGCGTTCAGTGCTCCGTTCCCAGATTTCAAGCAAATTGAAACATGGCTGCTATTTCCTTCCCACCTTCTAAATAGCATGTGCAATGTCCCTGTGGCTAAGTTTCATACTTGATGTCCCTGTGGCCCACGCTAACCCACAGCTGAATAGGAAACCTGTGTTTCCAGGAAGCATGTGTTTCCAGGAAGTGTGTGTTTCCAGGAAGTGTGTGTTTCCAGGAAGTGTGTGTTTCCGGAGAAGCAATTCCAGCTGAGTTAACTGGACATGGTACACATCCACCACTCCTCCTGCTTTCTTTCTCTCCCACCTTCTTTCTCTTCTCTTTTCTCTACAGGGATTTTCAGTCACAATGGTCCACTCCTATATGAGTCCAAATATTTAATAAGCACCTAAGAGACATCAGCATTGTGCTAGCATTACAGAAGTGGGGAGCATTCATGTCCCCTCTTAAATTCCTTTGTTGGAATTCTACACCCCCAGTATGATGCCATGAGGTGGGGGGCCTTTGGGGGTAAATAGGTCACACATGGGTCTGGTCCCTTATAAAAGGGATCTTAGAGAGCTCTCTGCTCTCTACCAGGTGAGGACACAGCAAGAAGACAGATACCTACAATGGAGCACACAGGCCCTCAGCAGACACCAGTGCTGCCACCATGTGATCTGGGCCCTCTCAGCCTCCAGAACTGTGTGCAATAAACGCCCACTCTTTGAATCACCAAGTGTATGGTATCCTCATTAGAGTAACACAGATCACCCAACACTCATGGGGAGATGGGAAGAAAGAAAGAAAGCAGCCAGCTGGGGAAGTTCGTGGCGTGAGGTTTTTACCTTACTGCCCAAGCTGAAGGTGTCCCCACAGCCACGAGTGACCTGCTCCCCTTGGCTCCTTCCAAGCCCCAGGGTCAAGGCCCAAGGCCCCCACTGCTGCTCAGGCTACCAGGGGGTGACCCTGGCAAAGCTTCATGCAGAACAGATAATCCCTTGGGACCTACAAAGTTAGGTCACCGTGCCTAGCACAGAGCTTTATACTGTCTGTCCCTGCTGTGTCTATTTGTGCTCCTCACTCTTTGCTAAAGAGGCCCAGTAGAGTACCTGGCACTTCCAAAGATACTTGTCTCTGTGAAAGCTGACAGTTACAGACTCAGTGAACGAGCGCTGACAGTGAAAGGTAAGAGTGTCCTACACTACAAGTGGGGAAATCAAGGCCCTCAAGAGTCCAGTAACTTGTCTGAGGTCACCTGACTGGAAGTAATTGATTCATGTTTTAGGTAGATTCTTGACTTCCATTCTCGAGTCTTTCTCCTCCACCAAGCTATTCTGTGAAATAAAGGATGAGAAGCAGGAGGATCACAAGTTCAGGCCCAACCTGGGCAACTTAACAGTTTAGGGAGATTCTGTTTCAAAATAAAAAAGTAAAAAAGGGCCTGGGATGTAACTCAGTGCAAAGGCCCTGGGTTCAACTTCTAGTACCAAGGAAGGAAGGAATGAAGGAAGGAACAAAGGAAGGAAGGAAGGGAGAGAGAAAATTGAAAAAAGTACGATGATTTGGTCCCCAAGGAGTGGGCCGAGTCAGCTAAGGTTTCTGGGGAAAGCTTCCTAAAGGAGCTGGGAGCCAGGCTTGGGTTTAAGGAAGTGGCTGGGTCCCCTTCCATGACACTGAACCTCTTATGGGCTGGAGGAGAGCCACGGGGATTGACCCAAAGAACCAGTGACCCAGTAAACCAGCCTTCCCCAGCTGGGAGGTTTGCCACACTCCGGCCTGTGGAGCAGACTACCTTCCCACCAGGGCTAAGGCTGCGTCTCTTTGAAGTGGGGGACTCCCAAGGGAGCAAGAGTCTGCATGCTCAGAGGGGCCCTAGAAGCAGGGCCTCTGCGCCCTGCTGGCCTCTGGCTCTGGCAGTCAGCATGTGCCCTGCTCTCTCTTAGAGGCCTCTGGATGAAACACACAGCCGGAAACAGTCTGCAGGGGCCCATCTGGAGCCAATCAGTCTCACTGGAGTGAAAAACAGCAGATGTCAGAGTGGGCCCACAGTGCGGAAACCCCAGGCCTGCTGCCCTCCATGGGGCCATCACAAATCACCCAGGCACAAGACCCTAGGGGCCTTGGGGCTCCCGGCTTCTCTAATGCCCCCAAGGCCCAGCTGTGGCTACAAAACAGGCTGATGGGCTGGAAAAGGACACTGGAGTCTCTGCCAGAGCCATTATCCAGGAGGGTTCCAGGCACTGAGCCTGGAAGGACTGGAGCTCAAATGAGCCCATGGGGTTTTTCTGGCGAAGTCCACTGGTTCACAGATGGAAAGACTGAGCCCTGACTTAGGAAATCTGAAGGTTTGGCTGTGACCACTGCCAGGGCCATCTGTGGGAAAATGAAGCCCTCAGGGAGTTTGTCCTCACCCTAAATACCTCTCTACTGTGACAGGGATGAGTGGATGCAGTGATAGGGGCACAGGTTCATAAAGGGACAGATGGATGGAGAGATGAGAGGATGGATGGGTGTGTGGGTAGGTGGATGGATGGGTTAATGGATAAATAGATTGTATGGATAGTTGAGAGGAAGGTGGATGGGTTGATGGATGGGTAAATGGATGAATGGATAAATGAATGGATGATGGATGGATAGATGAATGGATGATGAGTGTAAAGGTGGATGGATGATAAATGCAAAGATTGAAAGATGGATAAATGATGGTTGGAGGAATGGATGAAAGGGTGAATGAAGAGAGATGCAGGCAGAGATAAAAGGAAAGAAAGAAAAGAGGGAGGAAGGGAGACCCAAAGAAGGAAAGACAAACTAAGGGGCTGATCTTCTTATCCTTGCCACAGGAGGGAGTATTAGAGAGCTCCTGAGGGGCCTGCACTGTGGCTCTTTTCACCTCATCACCCAGGCCAAAAGTGCTGGGTGAGCCACCAGGGTTAGGGTGCAGTGTCCCTCCCTACCGCTCACTCTCCCTAGGAATTGTCTTCATGAGATCCTTGCACAAAGGAGCTCCCCTTGCCAGTTTGGAATTTGCCAGAGCTGGCTTTCCAGACAGACCCACACCTCTCACTTCATCCCAGACTAAAAAAGCAACTTGACCATGGAGACCGAAGCTAGGCCCTTCTGAGATCCTCCAGCTCCCACCTGTCCTGAAGGAGCCCCTTGCCCTCATCTCCCCACCCCCCAACACAGAGCACGGTTTATCAGAAGGTGCTCGTGCCCTGTACAGTTCAGATTGGCAGCCTGACACCCCAGAGACAGCCATGAGCCTTATCAGACAGACATGAGACCTCACTATATTATTCACCAGCAGGGTAATTTTAGGGGAGTCATGTGATCCTTGGTCTATAAATGGGGGAAAGAATCCCCAATTTTGCCAGGAGAATGAGATGAGATTGGGTAGAAAATGAATTTAAAACATGTTAAACACATAAAAAGCACTGGGCAAATGAAAAAGCCCTTATAAAACCATCCAGC
>RJWM01010327.1:0-64146 GCA_004363535.1 Dasyprocta punctata
CCAAGCCGGCCTCGAACTCACAACGCTCCGCCTACCTCAGCCTCCCGAGTGCTGGGATTAAAGGCGTGCGCCACCACGCCCGGCTATGTGTTCTCTTATTTTTAAAGGATAACTTG
Organism: Dasyprocta punctata; assembly: GCA_004363535.1. NCBI lineage: Eukaryota > Metazoa > Chordata > Mammalia > Rodentia > Dasyproctidae > Dasyprocta > Dasyprocta punctata. The sequence goes on from RJWM01010327.1 coordinate 117, forward strand.
CCTGGACATAAAAGTCTTCGGTCATCTTTTCTTTGCCTAAAGCTTTGTATATGTTGTCCTATGTTTTCTCTAGTCATCTGTTGCTTGAATTTTATCCTCAATTACTTTTTAAGAATAGTTTGGATCTTTGAGTTTTTCCATGTTTGAACTTAGTTATAATTCTCTTAAGCCATTCTGTCTCTTAACTGCAGCTAATTTTTCTGGGTAGTCAGTGTCTTTTCTATATGCACATTCTGTTTTTCACTCTTTTCAGGGAAGATTTCTGGTATCTGTGCATACATAGAGTCTCTGTTTCTACTTTTTCTACTGTTTTCTGTTTGTCTCATCATCGGGTCTGCCTATGATTTTTCTCAAGCTTTTTGTCTACATTGGTGATGTGATTTTCAGCCATGTTTATACAAATCATTATCATTTTTAATTTAGGATAAATTTTATGATGTGATTATTTTGGTTCTTAGTTGTGTTGTTTTATCCTTTATCTTTGAATTCTTCATTCATTGCATTTATTTTGTTATTGAATTCTATAACTCTCACTGTTTACCATTTTTAAGGAATATAGTATCTACCTCTTGAACAATGAATTTTACCTATTGTCTTTCTCCTTTCTTTTCTGCTAAGTTTATTTTTCCTTAATATGATGTTTTCATAAATATTTGAATTTGGTTTCTGTTCATCTTGCTTGGCCTCAAAGTGAATAAGCACCATCATGCAAGTGTTTGTGCTGATATAAAATGCATGAATTGTCTTTAACTGCTTTTGTGCTTTTATTTTCTATCTGGTTGTCTTTAGGACATAAACATTTTACTGTGTTTACTTTTCAGTAGTTTCAGATTATGATAGAGATGGAGAAGCACACTTTAGTTGGAGTTCTGAAAAAACTTGTTAATTAAACTGATAGTTAAAAGATATATGTTATATATTTTACCAATTTATTAATGTCCTATGGCAGTAGTTGTACTACATATTAGGGTGATTTCTTTTTCAGATGGGTGCTCTGAGGCCTATGTTCTGTCAGAGATAACCAGCCTGTTTTTCAGTTTCACACTTTTATTCCTCTCTCCCAGCAGCCATTTTTTATTCCACATAATTAATCTTCCTCTCTCCATCTAGACAGAAGAGGGAAACGTTAAGTGTTTTTTTGGTACCAGGAATCAAACTCAGGACCTTATGCTTAGCCAGGCAGGTGCTTGTGCCACTGAACTGTATCCCCAGACCTGGGGAAAATGTTAATAATGCATCTTAGCCCATTTCTCTCTAAAATTAGGGTAAGATATTCTTCAGCATTCTTTCAAGTCATCAGTCTACAGCTGAGGATGGGGAAAAAATGGGATGTGTCACCAAATGATGTCAGAAGCTTCTTTTTCTTTCCTTAACTACCACCTTTTGAACTGAAATATTTGATCAAGATAACATTCTTCTTTCCTATGTTTGCTTCTAATTAATATTCTCTTGTTTTGTTAACATTTTTATTCTCTTTCCAACTTTCAGTTTCCCCTGTTATCTTTACCCAGAAGTACCACTGCCAAGTATGTTCAGTATGAGGCATTGCTTGCCTTAGAATATAGTTATCCTTGATTCGTGAACCGGGTTTAGAGAGAACATTGGCTGCAGTAGCAAACAAGCCGAGTCTGGGAACTGGTGCCATGCACGGGCCTCCAGCAGACTGGGGACAACTAAACCCAAGTCTCTCCCTGTGAGTCTGTGCCATTTATGAGTCAGGGTTAGAGAGAACAATGGCCGCAGCAGCAAACAAGCCCAGTCTGGGAGCCAGCGCTATGCACAGGCCGTGGCCAGACTGGGTCCAGCCAGACCCCAGCGCTTTCCTATGTGTGAGCTGGCAAACAAGTAGTACCCGCCCCCGCCGTAAGCAACCGGCTTATCCAGAGAAACACAGGCTGTGACGATAGCTATCGAAGTGAAATGCACTTGGATGCCTGTGGTGCTTTGGTGTTTCACTAACTTTGTAGGTCTAGGGCCAGTGGTCTGATCATAGGTTCAGAGGATATTGCTAAGCAGTGTGTCATCTAGGGGGGTCTCTTTCTGAGGGTTGCAGGCATTGTTTTGAGGTCCTATGTCATTTCCATTGTTTTGTTGGGTTGGGTTTTATTCTCTTTTGTTTTGTTTGATTGTATTAAATCCCATAGCAGGAGAAGCTATTTCAAAGCATAGCAAGATACATTTTGGTAGCAATTTTAGATTTACTACAGGCTTGTTTTGAAGTCCTTTATCACATTCATTGTTTTGTTTTTATTGTTTCTATTCTATTCTGTTCTGTTTGATTTATACTATATCCGAAGTTACCTGCAACCATTTTGAAGACATCGAAAGGCATTATGGTAACTATGTTGCTTTCATAATGTTTTGAAGTCCTGTATCTCTTACACTGGTTTGTTTTGATTGGCTTTGTTCTGTTATATACTCTTTAAATTTAAAAAAAAAGAATATAGTTATCCTCCGACTGCTAAGATCAAATAATTTCAGCAGCAGCTGAATTATCAATTATTATGATATTATAAGGAAAGTTTCAGGCTTAAGATTAACCTTGTACTAGGTAGACTCTATATCCCTCTAAACTCTTAGCTTTCATATTTTTATTCATTTATCATTGAACTTTAGGACAGATCTACCTTATGGACTCCCTTTCTTATTCTTTTCTTCGCTGGAGAGTAGGAAGGGGTTCTCTCCCAGCTTCCTAAAGCTTTATCCATTTTTCACTAAGGTATGTAGAGCATGAATTCTGCAGTTTGGTTACTTTTGAGGTTATTTTAGTTAATTCAGTAAAACCTTGGTTTTTGACCATAATTTGGTCCAGAAATATGCTTGTAATCCAAAGCACTTGTATATCAAAGTGAATTTACCCTTTAGAAATAATAGAAATTCATTATTTGTTCCACAACCCAAAAATGTTCATATAAAAATTATTATAATAATGTAATATAGTACAAATAAGAAAATACAAAATATAAAGAAAAATAAATTAACGTGCATTTGCCTTTGAAAACCTTTGCTGCTGGTGTAAGGGAGATAAGAGAGAGAAGGGTTATTGTGTAGGATGACCTTCACTATCACTAACAGAATCACTATTATCTATTGGCTCATTGAAAATCTTTTTCGTTTCATGCAACTTTAAGAAGGAACCCATTCAATGACACTTGCTTTTGCCTTCTTTTGAGTTCTGTGGAAATGTGACATTGCACTGTCATTAAACAGATTTATTACTCACCTATCTACAGTCTTATAAGGGGGTGCTTTTCTACACAATTTGCAGTTTTCCACATTTTGCATATCTCTCTAATCTCCTGGGAAATAAGGGCTTCCACCACCTTTTTCTCCTCCTCCTCTGTAGACAACATCTCCCCTATAACCTCTTGCTGTTGGGAGATGGTCACCCACAATCCTGCTGTGAGGGACAGTGAGAGAACCGTTGGCTTGGCTGTGATCATGTGACATTCAGCATCATGGACTACTTGTATTAGAAGATACTGCTCATCTATCATGTTAAAATTTTTTAGAAATGTTTGCACTGTTGCTGAACACTCACAGAATAAGGTATTTGCAGTCCAAGGTTCTATATTTTGTATAATAATTCTTCTTTTTTTAATGTCTCATGGTACATTCTGTTACATCTATAATTTATGTTTCTCATACTGGAGTTCCTGGCATTGAAGTGAATTAAAAGGAAATGTGTTACTTTTCCATGTGTTCCATACTGAGAAGCAATACTATTCAAGCCATATTTACTAGCACTATTGAAAAAGTTAGTGGAATTTAAAATATAGATTCCAGGATACCCAGAGACTTGGAAATCTCTCAGCTTTGTCTTGGTCCTTCTTAGGGCTTGAAATTTGCTCCAGCCCTTGGGTACTTTTATGGAACATTAGTTGGAATGAGAACATCATCATCAGACTATAACATGAGTTAGTCTGTGATGGAGGGGTATGCTTTTAGGAATTTCAGAACTTCAAAACTTCACTCTTGAAGTTCAGTTTCAGAATGTGTTAGGGAGTATCACAGTGGGTACAGTAAGACTTACTATCTCCTGTTTTGATCTATAGGAAAATAAAAAAGGCAATTTCATGTGGATCACCCTAGAGGTTTCTAGGCAATTTCATGCAGATCAACCTAGAGGTTTCTAAGCACTACAGTTGTTTTGTCTTCTAACCCATGAATTTTTTTTTAGGAGGAGGGGCAAGGTCACTCTATGTAGTTCAGACTGGCCTTGAACTCACTGTATACCCCAGGCTGGCCTCATACTCACGTGGATCCTCCTGCCTCAGCCTCCTGAATGCTGGGATTATAGGCATGTGCCATCATGCCTGGCCCACCAAGCCATACAGTCTGTATCTCAAATGATTATCAGGTGCTTGCTAGTGAATGCTAATTGCTTCCATTGTCCCTGGAAGATGTTTAATTTGTGGAGAGTGGGCACATACCCAGTATTATTACCTTAATCATGGCTCAGTGCTTTTGGATTAGGAGATTTTGGTTGTTTTGTATTACAAGTATCTCTTTAGCTAGTCTTTGTGGTGGTACATCCTATTCCCCTTTGTATATGATGTAGACCCCACTTGATTTAGAAGTTGATCAACCCATTCAGTATTCATTCTTGTGGATGTTGTATGTTTTTGTATCTTTACAGTTTTCACAGTTTATTATCTTGATCAACATTAATTCTATCATCTCAATCAACATTATTGTTGGTCAAAGTATCTAGGGTAAAGAAGTCCAAAATAAAGAAGAGATGCTCCTTTACATTCACTCTTGAGGTATTCCTCTGAAAAACCAAACGGGAAAGTTTGAGTGACTCTTGTAACATTTGATTGTGTAGAAGGGCCCAAGGACCAGTAAAATGTTGATTTCTAACACAAGCTAGTGGTGGCCTATGAATACTATCAGTCAGGATATTTCCAGAACATGCAGACTTTTCCCTTGCCCTCCACTATTTATCTAGAGATGACACTCCTGCCAAAAGGTGCTGGTAGCAAGGAAATCTAGGCTAAGAACAGAAAGGGTCAGTAACATCTGGAAGTTAGCAATGTTGGACTAAGCAGATGACCCTCAGCTATTTAACTTAAAAAGACTTCAGAGATTTATATTGAAATTTATTCATTAAGTAGGATTACTGACTAACAGACCCTGGAAAAATAACAACCAACAATAGCTTACAAATATCTGTCCTTACAGCTCAAATTGCAATATCACTATTTCACTTTTTTACTAGTTTTTTAATATGAATAAACAAATGTGATCAAGGGTAAGGTGACAGATAGATTTGTAAGAACACTTGAAATTACTTAGATTAGAAAGGTACTATAGAAGTGTGTTATTACTACATCCTAAAACTAAGCACCATAACTTATGATTTCACATCTCCTTATAATCATGTGCCCTTTTTTGGGGATGGTGGCTGATTCTGTAGTTCCTCCCTTCTAGGTAAAGGTTATTTGGTTACTTGTAAAATGCTTTGCCATCAATTTTAAATCATACTAATTATCCTAGTAGAATTTCTACCTCTTCCTTTTTTTCAGTATGTTACATACATAAATGATTTTGACTAAAGTTTATAATTTTATTATAATGATGCATGATAGTACAGCAATGAATAGAAATAATACTGTGTCTATGAACTAAAAATATTCCAATTCAATAGTTCATATAGTTGGCTGCCTAAAAAAAATACAGTAATAACAGTAACATTTTAATTTTTCTCTTCTTTTAGGATTAAACATTGTACTTACATGAATCACAGAATAAAACATGCACATTTATTTTAAACAATCAAAGAAAACTTTAGTATATATTAAGAAAAAATTCTGCACTAATTTTTTACACATTTTGCCAACAACAGAAAAATATGGGGAAAACTAAATTTTAAATAAATTCTTTAAAATACATTTTTGGTCTTAAATGAAAATTCAAAATTTTCCATGTTATTTGTACATTATTTTGTTCATTAGGTATATAAGTTCAGGAGATAGTTTACTTTTCTTTCTTCTAAATAGCATGATGAATTTATGAATGATTAGAAATTTGTTGATTTTTCCAGCTCTCTAAGAAATGTCACAATAAGAAAACATTTTGAAAACTTTTAAAGCAATTTTGACTCATGTTTTCATTCTTGGTTTGCACTTAGGGGTTGAGAATTTCAAATTTCAAAGAAAAATAACTCCTGAAGTTTAGTGCAGTGTGCATGCATGGATAAATGAATGCTATAGCTTTAAGATAAGGTAGTCTGGTGATTCACTGCACGAAACAAGATCGATTTGGAGCAGGCTCCTACTGTTAGCTTTTTTTGAAGATGGATTCTCACGCCGAAAATAACACAACATATTCTAGATAACAGCAGTTTTCCCCCTGAAATCCACCAAAACTGAAGAAAAATCCAAGTGACTGTTCTAACAGCTGTGTGGCCTGGAGTTCACTGGGGAAGCTGGCTTCCTGCAGTCCCCTATTCATCACCTGCTTCAAAGACAGCCTGGCTGGCTATAGTTTGCAGGCCAGGTAGGGTGCCATTGTGCACAGTCTGGGAGGATTAGTATCAAAGCTGCGGCATCCAGGCCCTTGGTCTCGGGCTGCCATTCAGTCTAGCTGGGAGAGGCTAAGACTGGCCAAGGTCACAGTCTCCAGTGTGGAGTGGACTGGGAAAGGATCCTGAGAATAGAATGCTTTTTATGAAATCATGATGCAAGCTTGCAGCACAGCAGGTGCTCTTCTGGAAGACATAACATCTGTTTATGTTGGTATACCGTAGCTGACAACGAGATAATAGAGCTTTGAAATTTATCGTTTTATTTTTAAAAAGACAACTGTATATACAATAATCCAGATGCGTATTTAGCTCAGATCTTTTATTTGAAAATCATAAAGAAAACTGACTGATCTGATTGCTGCTTTTTACATGTGTATATTTAAGCAAAACAGCAAAGCGTACTGACTATTAACCATTTACAACCATTGCTGACCAGTAATACCCAAATTCTTAGCGAGGAAATACCTAGCATTCAACATAATTTTTTTCAATATTCAGACATTTGTGTCAACAGATTGCAAAAGGATTTTCTGAATATGACCGAGCGTTTTGAATATTAGGAGGTATGAATAAAATTCCCCCACCAAATGAAGGTATTTCAAGGGTGAGGTAATAATGACGCAAAAATAAAAATTTTAACTTGGACAAATTAGAGAAAAATTAAGCTGTACATGAGTTGTCATGACGACAAGGATGTTCTGTTGATGAACTGTCCTCCTCATTGTCCAATCAGATAGTAGAGCTGAAGCTGGAGCATGAACAGGAGAAGACGCACCTATTACAGCAGCATAACGCAGAGAAGGATAGCCTAGTCCGAGACCATGAACGGGAAATTGAAAACCTGGAGAAACAGCTTCGCGCTGCCAATATGGAGCACGAAAATCAAATTCAAGAGTTCAAGAAACGAGATGCACAGGTAATTATCAATAATATTTGATAAATGGGTATCTAATTTTAAAAGTCATCAGCGCTTAATGTTTTCTTATTATTCTTATTGATGCACGCTGTTTGATCATTTGCAAAACTGACATATAAATGTGATTTTTTTTGTTTTCTCCACCCCCACCCCCCGTTTGGGGGATGAATAAGGCTTTAAGTACAGAAACCACAGGTAGCCAGATTAAAAATCCCATGGCGCGCTATAACTTGCCCCCTTTTTTATAATCTTGTCTCAGTTCCTTTCATGATGTTTTTTTAAGGTATCTGCCCCTTACCCCTCCCCTCAGCCTTAGAAAATCCCTAAGAAATATATCAGCCTCACTCCTCGCTTTTTGTTTTAATCTCTGTAGGTAATCAGGCAGCTGTTTTAATATTTGCTTTTCCTTCCTAATGTTTCTTTTTTTCTTGAGACTCTATATTTGATTAGATCACTCAGATGATAATTGATAAAAATGACTCCAGAGAAGGGCTATTTCCCATCAGGTCTGTTGCTTTTTCCTGCATGCACATACACATGCCTCCTAGCCTCCATCTCTGTAGTCCCTGTTGGAAGCCATTTGGCAGAATAACCCCCAGCTGTGGTAGCATTTGACTCTTCAAACTTATGGATGAAATGTGCACTGTCAGCATGGAAAATTATCTTTATAAATTTCAGAAGAAAAAAAATCTTATTGGATATGTATCTTTGTAGTACAATACATTCTTTAGGGTATATATAATCCAGGGCCTTTAGTGTATCCTCTTGAGAGTGCTGTGAAATTTTATTAAGGAAAATTTGGAGGAACTGATAATAATAAAAAGATAATTTTCTTTTCTAATAAGACCATATCATATGCTATGTCTACATACCTCTAATACCTCTTTTCCCATTGAAATCTAACTACACTAGCCACACCACAAATAAGCTTCTTCCCCTAGTTATTCTTCCTCCTAAAATATGTAATTTTCAAACAACAAAATAAATCCTCTGATATGTCTTTAAACAATTTTATAATTACCTAAACATAAAAATACTACTAATTAAATAAGATGTTAATTTTTTGAGTGAAGAGCAGGAGGCCATAAGGCACAGAATAGGAATTACTGATTATTTTTCATCTGACCTTGGTTTGTCTTTTACTTTCAGAGAATAACTGGTACAATATGAATATGCCCAGCACAGGTTTTTTGTTAATCATATACATGTACTGGAAAAATATTTTGTTTGCTTTGTGGTGGTCTGCTAACTAAAAAGGTAGTCATTGTAGTAGCCATGGTACCAGAATAGTCAGGTGATTCCAATTAAATCATCGTGTATTGTACGTTTTGCCATCAACCTCATTATAGCCTTTAAATAATAAATGCTAGTCTTTTGATTTTCAACCGTACAATTTATTAAGGATATTTTCAAACTTAACATTCTCCTTCAGACATGATGTTAAACCCTACCATTGTCTTTCCATGATAAGGAGGATATTGGGTCTGAGTCAGTATAGCATCTGTTTGTATGATAAAATCGAATAATGGATACTATAAAATACATTAATTTACATGTATTTGTACTATTTTGGTGCTGTGATGGAAAACTGACACAAACGGAGACCAAATTTAGGGGAAATCTTTGTGATTTTGCTTATGCCGTTTCTGCCATATAGGGTGCGGTTCATCCAATCACAACAAAAGGGAAATTTTAGAATTATTACACATAATTAAGCCACGGGGATGGTTTAATAAGATTGTTAATTGAATTTCCCCTCATTGAAATATTAAGTATGAGGACTATTTGACCTCTTCAAATATTGCATTGTAGTATATTTCTTGTATTTTGTGTCTTTCTTGGAACGTTTTACTAATTGGAATTTCTGTCTTGGGAATGCCAGTAAGCAGTGCAAACTTAGCCTAAATGCATTCTTGGCCAAAAGGAAAATAATTTTGTGTATTTTATACCTATCTTGTTTTTAGAGAATGCATTTTTAAAAAACTTTATCAATGAGTTGCATTTTTTAAAAATCTTATCATGTGTGTCAAATGTTAATAATTTATATTTATCTTTGGTTATTCACTGAGGATATTAATTCCAAGTTTCCTTCAGGTAAGTCTTGAATTTTCAAACTATATCTTTTCATGCTTGGGATCTATGCAGTCTAATTTATACTAGCTTCTGTGTACTGAATTCCATTCACAAATTTCCAAAGAGCAAACTGAAGATGTTTTTTGAAATAGAACATTTTTTTAAAATTACTGTGTTATTTGATGCATAACAAACACATCAGTCTTAAATGTTAGATTGTGTAATTTTTTATTTTAGTTCCAGAGAGGTTTTTCAATTCATGTTTGCCTGTTCCATTGTAGCAATGGAGGCCATTTTGTGAAAAGGACTATTTGAAATACTTAACCACAAAAGGTGCAATATCTGTTTTGGATTCCATGGCTTTGTTTGTTGCTTCTCCTTAATCAGGGTCTTAAGTGAGAATAATTTACTAAATATCTATTTGTGGGTTCTTCTAAATATGTAGTATATTATATGCTGATAAGAAAATAATTATTAGGTATAGCAGTTACCTACCTTAAGGTAATCCTATGAATTAGGAACTCCTTTTGGTGATTAAACTTTATAGTTATTACAGGTTAGTTTTTCTTCTACTAAGTCCTCTTTTATAGAGCAATTGTGAGCAATAGTAAAGCATCTAAGGACAGTTAACCATTTTTCTCATTTTATTTGGTACCATTAGCTAATTTATTCTATATGTGTATTATGTTTTTGTCCTTATACTTTGGTTTTCAATGAAAAGATATATTATGTTTTGATAATTACATTTGGTAAAAGTGGAAATTAGATTTTTATCACTGTCATGTAAGATGTTCAATGTTGCATCTACTAACAACATAATGTTTGGGAAAAGGCATCCAGGTCAGCAAAAACCAAGACATACAGAAATTCATAACCTCACTGTCAAATATTTCTTACTTACCAGCACCCTCTTGTTGAAATTCTTTTGGAAAATGATTTGACTGATTCAGTTGTGTTAATATAAAGAAAATTTATAAAACTTATTTAAGTTTCTTTTAACATGAAATATCTATACATAATCTTGTTTTACTTCTGTACTGTAATATAATGAAAGAATATCTGTACTTTATCCCTTTGAATTAGAATTTAAAAAGAGCATAGATTCCTTGATCACTCAGTTATCTTTTCAGGACCCATTTAGAGATTGCTTTATCTTTTATGTTTGTTACCTAAATCAGTGATGTATATGAATGCTTTTAGGCTTTCATGTAGAACTTTGTAATCCACCCAGAGGTGATGCCACCATCTTAGTATAGCTTTGTGACTGTTGCGGTATACACAGATCAAGGGGTCAGGGGAACCGGCAGCCCCTGTGAACCACCCTCAGTATCTTAAAAATTAAATATAGCATCCTTGAAGGTTATCAGTGATGTCTGAAGATATGTTAAAATTTTCCATAACATTGGCATCTAAATGTCTTTGATCCCTGAAGATGGGAATCATGATTCTAATCATCATTAAACAGTTTTTGCAGTGTAAGTGGACAGATCTTTATTTTGCTATGTTGATTTGCATTAAGAGGCTGAACATATCACTCATTCTAAATTTGTAGTCTCTATTTTAAAATTTTCCCCCTAATTTATAATTTAATAGTTAGATTTTAATGAAATACCTTATTTTCATGAGTTTTCAAACATGAACACAAGATATAAATCTTATTTTATAAACTGGGTGTATGTGTGCATTACTGATTAAACATTACTGTTATTCTTCGAAGACTGATAACTCAAAGGACAGATTTATGTAGTCTGAACATACCTACATATGTGCATGGTCTTTGTACCATATTTCTATTGAAAGCATTTCATTTTAATTTCATTATGTACCTACTATTTTCAGCAGAGATTTAAGGCAGCATTTTAAAATAAACATATACTTAAATATAACTGAAAGTAATAATTAAGCATTAGATATTAGCCACATTAGGAAATGGATACTTGCTATAGTTAGGGGCAAATTTTATCTCTCAGCTTGCCTATAAAACACAGCAAAGAAGGAAACACGATGAATTGTGTGATACTACTAACCCAAAGAAAGAAATCATAATTTTTTTTCTTAGCTCTCAGTTTTGAAAGAGACTTGTTATATGGGACCAAATATAAAGGGCATTGACCTGTAACTCATGATAGTCTCTGTATAATAAAACATTTGCAAATAAAAGCTGATGGGAAAAGCTTTGATTCAATTAGGGTTTTCAGAAAATATAATTAGCAAACTTAATATACCAAAATTTCATTTAAAGTTTATTGAAAATACCCCCCAAAAAAATCAGAAAACTAAGCTTGGGTTCAGGGTATACCTCTGTTGTAGAACACTTGCCTATCATGTGCCAGGTCCTGTGTTCCATTCCCCAACACTGGAAAAAGTGGTTTTTGAAGTTTAATTTTTTAGATGGTGTAAATCACAAGAAAGTACATTTTAAGGTCCACACCTGCGGAATTCTAGTACTGTCATTTTATCATTGTGCCTAGAATCTGGAACCCTTACAAAACATCTTTAAGAAGCAGTTTAAAAGATAATGCCCTAATAATAACTTTGAATTTTGTTGTTCTCTTACATCAGAGTGTCTTGTCCTCTGAATGTACACTGTAAAACCTACAAGAAATAAGAAAATCATATAATAATTCCTTCCAGGATAAAGCATTTTTGTACTTGTACTAAAGTGGTTCATACCTTACCTGCATAACCAAAAAATGTATTTCATCATCCATATTTATCAATTAATATCATTCACTTTGTTCTGAAGTAGTAAAGATTTTTATTTCTTTTAGTCAGACTGAACTGATTGCTTGGAAAAGCCAAAGTATGTAAACTATATTTTCACACAACCCAATGAGTCTATCATTGTTAATGGCACCCTGCCTTTTGTTCCCTTCTTCTCCCCAGTGGCACACACAGTTTTCCTGGTGTTCCAGCTGTGTGCACATCACACTATGATACTTCTCCTCTGATGTACCTGCTTATTGTACTAGAGAGAGGATGGAGTGGGATTAAGTGTGTTCTAAGTATTACATAGGTTTTGTTCCAGGGTACTAAGTTTAATGTCAGGGCATTAGAAGGTTGGTGGGAAAATTTTTTAACATTTTATTTTTATTTTGTGAAAAGAAAATAAGATTTTTTGGATGGACCTCTGGTAAAATCACACATAATTTTTATTTATTTTCTTTAGATGATTTTTTATAGCATTGTCTATTGACTGTATTTACGAGAACTCAGGAACTTTCTGTATACACTTAAAATATAAATAGAGGTTCTCCTAGCTGGTCCCTTTTAAAAACCTGTGAGGAAATACTATATTTTTGTGACACCAAATCATAGTTTCCAAATAGAGGAACTGAAAATCCTCCTCATATTTTGCAAGAGATAAATGATGGGATGATCTTATTTTATTAGTATCCAGTGGTGGATGTCTAATAATATTACATATGAATTTGATGATATGCTTGTATTATTTATGTATTGTTATATAAACTATTATGTGTAAGAATTCTAATTTTCATATGCTTAATTAGGCCAAAATATAAGAAAGTATAATTTCAAATAAAGCTTACATTTTTATAGGGCATCAGCTTTTTTTTCCATTATAATTCTAAAATTCTATAATAATTTTTATCTTGCAAACACAAAAGTAGTAAATATATGTATGATTAAAGTATTATAAATAATGCCTTTTGGTCCTCATTATGGGGAAAATTAAGTTTAAAAAGGGAAAATACAGACTGAAATAAGACAATTTCTTTCTCTAAGAATGATCCAGTTGTAGAAATATTATACATTGCAGTATATCTGTAGTCCTGTGCATATTGTTTAAATGTGATGGTTACCATGGAAACTACATTCATGGTCTGTGGTTCTCTTTTAGATAAAGAATATTCCTTTAAAGGCAAAACTTCTAAATAACATATTAAGTATTCTCTTTGAATTATAACTTTGTATCAACTAACGATTGCTTTAAAACCTGTCTTTGTTCTCATTATAATTTCTGCAAAAATGTTAAAATTATTCTTGAAAAAGAAGTAATTAAATGCTGGAACTACTTTAAATACAAAGTATAATGTGATCACTGTGTAGTTTCTGCAAGGAACCAGAATTCATTTTATATAGGTTGTTCTACCAGATATGAAAGTTTTAGACATATAAAATATCTTAAGTATCTAACAATAATATAGTCATAACGAGATGACTACATCCAGTTGCTTTAAATTTACATATAAGGAACCTGCAGTTCAAGGGCACTCGCTTGTCCAAGGTCACAGAACCAGCCAAGTAAGACTTGCTTCTTAATCTTATTTTAATGCTCCTTCCTTAATATCACAGACTTCTCCAAGAAAGTTTTTTTTTTTAGGGTTTTTGAAAATAATTGGGCATGGCAAAAACAAAAACAAAAACAAGAACAGGGTTATATGTGAATATTTGCCTACCACGGGAAAGAGACACTGGTACTCTGAACTCCATGCTGAGATTCTCAGAGCAATAGTAGTTTGCATTGCTTTCAATGATTTACCATACTTAATGTTGCTACAAAGTCAGAATTGAATAATGATGATTTACAGTTTTAGTAAGTAGCACCTCTTAGAACTGAATTGAATTCTTATGTTTGTATATACATAACAGCAGAAACAACAACTAATTCTTATCATGTGCCTCATATGTACTAACTTTGTGCTAGGTCTTTTCATTGCATTATCTCATGCAACTCTTAGGTATCTATAAGGATGAAATTTAGTATCTGCAAATTCTGTTTTGACCTTCCTATCTTGGTCAGAGGATAATCCATTATACTGATGGAAAAAGAATAAAAAAACATAAATAATAGGCCCGTGGTTATATAATAGTGGTGAGTATAGCTGGTACTCGTTAAAGTTCTCTAGTTCCCCATACCTGCTTATGTAGCAGAACATTATCTCTCCATTGCATTTATTCCACATAAATCCAATATATTTTAAAGTACATATAGTCAATATATTTCTAGATTTCAAGTATTGATACTCTTAAATCAGATTATGTAAATCCAAATCGTGTTAGGTAGTGATCTGTAGCTGTCTGTTATAAATAATAGTGTGAAGAGACATTTATTTTTCATTAGTAAATATTTGTGGTATATAATGAATACATTATTTATGGGTAGTTGATACCTGTATATGACACTTCTTGATTCTTTTTATATTTCCTTCCCCTGCCTCCCTTGTCCTATCATCTCTTAGACCCCTTCCCATTTGCCAAAGACCTGTCTTCCTCTTTCCTATTGTCTTTGATTTATTTATACTTTGGGCTTCTCATGCAAGAGAAACCATACAATTTTTAAGCTTATGTGTTTGGTTTATTTCACTTAGCATTATGGAGTCAAGGTGTATCTATTTTTCTACAAATGACTCAGATGTATCCTTCTTTGTAGCAGAGTAGCATTTCATGTGTAAATACCAAATTTTCTTTATACATCATCTATTGATATATATGTAGGCTCCTTCTGAGATTTAGCTATTGCAAATCGTGCTTATAAACATGGTGTGAATGTATCATTGTAGTATGATTGTCTTTCACTCTTTTGGGAAGAGACCCAGAAGGGAAATGGCTGGGTAAAATAGAATTTCCAGTTTTAGCTTTTTTAGGAATCTCCATACTGCTTTCCATAGTGGTTGTATTAGTTTACATTTCCAACAACAATGTAGAAGAGTTCTCTTTTCCTTGCTGCCTTGCCAGAAATTTATCATTACTTGGTTTCTTGACGATAGCTATTCTTTCTGGAGTAAGATGAAATCTCAGTGTTGCTTTACTTTGCACTTGTGTGTTTATTGGCCTTTTGTACTACTTCCTCTGAGAAGTGTCCACTCATCTCAGGTTCCTGTTTTTTGATTGGGTCTTTTATTCTGGGGAGGGGCTTCTAATTATTTTTAGTTCTTTGTATATTTTAAATATTAATCCTTTGTCAGAAGTATAGCTGGTAAATTTTTTCCCATTCTGTAGGTTCTTTCCTCACTCTGCTGGTTGTTTCCTTTGATGTGCAGAAGCTTTTTAATTTGATATGATCCATTTGTTGATTCTTGATGTTATTTTTTATGCAATTCAGATTCTTTTCAAAAAGTCTTTGCCTATGTGTAGGACTTCAAGAGTTTTACCTACTTTATCTTTCAGCAGGTTAAGTGTTTCTGTTTTAATACTTAGATTTTTGCAGTATTTTTATTTCAGTTTAGTACAGGGTGAGAAATACAGATCTGAATGCGTTTTCACAGTACTGTTTGCTAAAAAAACTATCTTCCTCCAGCAAGTGTTTTTGGTTCTTTTGTCAAAGATCAGGTGGCTGAGTGTACATCCTCTATTTTATACCATTGGTTCACAAGTCTGTTTTTGCACCAGTACCATGCTGTTGTATGTTTTGTTTTGTTTTGTTTGTAATCACGGTAGCTTTATAGTATAACTTGAAATCCAGGATTGTGGATGCGTTTCTTAATATTTGCTTTGGAATAGATTTCTTCTCCCAAGTTTTAGAGTTTATAAAATGGAAAAAACAATGTGTTTTATAAATGGGTTTGCTTCTGCTTTTCATATTATTACTGAAACAAAGAGATATGTCTGCTGTAAAAATTCACCAAACTTTTAGGTCAGTGAAGCATACCAGTCTTTACAGAAACTGCATCGAAATCTGTATTTTGTGCTGATGACATGTGCATTATTGTGAATGGCTTAGGATAGGTGGATATGTTTTATTAACATGGTGATTTCACTGTTACATATGATCCTTTTACTTTGTGGAATGAATTTTTAAATCTAAGTTATTTTAGATTAGTATTTTTTCCTAAGGGAATCTTAGGTTTTTAAAAATTAAGTTTATTGGTACATTTTAGATATACATAATGGTCATATTCATCATAGATAATTTATACCCATACATGATATATTTTGATTGCTCTTTTTTCCCCAGTCCCCTGTCTTCCCATCAATCACACTTCCCCTTTCTATTTATAAAGCTTTGATTCCATTTTATTCTTTTTAAATCATTTTTTCTTTCCCTTTCCTTCCTTTTCCCCTTCTCCCACCCTACGTCTTCTTTCCTTTTGAACAATTTCTTCCCATTTCCCAATATCTGTTGTACATTTTGGTCCTTATTTACTCTTTCAGTTTCTCACACCAGGAAGACAATGCTACTTTTACATATGTGAGTCTGATTTATTTCACTTAAGGGTATGGTCTTAAGTTACATCCATTTAATGAGAAATGTCTCAAATTTATCCTTCTTTATGGCAGAGTAGTGCTCTGATTTGTAAAAACAAACACATATTTATCCATTCCTGGGTTGATGGGCATTTGGGTTGTTTACAGAATTTAGCTATTACAAACGGCTGCTGTAAACATGAGTGCACATATATCACTGTGGTGTGGTATTTTAATTCTTCTGGGAAGATATCCAGAAGAGGAATAACTGGATCAAATGGGACCTCTACTTGTAGTTTTTTGAGAATCTCCATACTGATTTCTATAGTAGTTGTACCAGTTTACACTCCCACCAACAATAGAGAAGTGTTCATCTTTCCCCATAGCCCCTCTAGTATTTGTTATTGGTTGATTTCTTGATGATAACCATTCTTTCTGGAGATGGAATCTCAGTGTTGTTTTGATTTGCATCTCTCTAATAACCAGTGATGTTGAACATTTTTTCATATATTTGTTTGCTGTTTGAATGTCGTCATCTGAGAAGTGTATATTCATCTCAGCTGCCCATTTTTGGATTGGGTCTTTAAATTTGGGGGTCTGATTTTTTTCAATTTTTGTATGTTCTAGATATACATCCTTCGTCTGAAGGGTGACTAAAAGAAATCAACAGAGTGAAAAGACAACCCACAGACTTAGAAAAAATCTTAATTTAGATTTTATGGGATAAAGCCTAGTTAAAATTTATAGAAATGAGATCAAACATGGTTTAGTAAGTTCAAACATGGAGATTATTCCCATAGAAATACAGGGAGCAATTAAAAAGTGGGTTTCTTTTAGATATCTCAAAACAATAGTTTGGAGTTAATTATATAATCATTTTGGTCCAAATTTTTAAAAATTTAAGATGAATTTTAAAAAATAAACACTCCAGAGCAAACCATTATTCTGTATGCTGTCATTTCCTTTGTTTCAGGAAAAATGCTTCTAGTTACTTCTAATGTATTGCTCTTCCTTCTTCTCCTGACATCTGCTGCCTCTCTGTGAATTTGTTGAGAATGTGGGCAGAAATTTATCTTTGAGGAGATGTTGGATGCATAACTCTTCTTCCTTGATGTTTTTGCAAAGCCATTTTGAGCTTTCTGGCCCATTCAATTCTGTAAGAGACATCCCTGATGTCTTCATTTGAGTAGTTGAGGTAATTTTTTGTGAGAGAGAAGTTGAAGTCAGAGTTCAAGAAATGACTGGCAAAATGATGATATCATCAAGTGTTCAAAGAGCTGGCAAATTGAAGCTTATTAAACTGTCATTTTGTCTTCCATTGAGGACTAATTGGAATCATGCCTAGTTGCATGATAGGAATGATATTTAACACCTGAACATTTTTCACAACAAAAATGACAGAAATTGATGTTAAGGAGACCTTAAATTCCTATTCAAAGGGGGGAACAACACATTACACAAGAATAATAGTCTATTTTCAAAGTACTGTAATATTTGTGTACAGAAAATATTTGAAAAGTATTGTTGTTAATTGAAAACTTTTAGCTGATGAAAACTGACCTAATTGTGGGCCGGGGATTTAGCTCAGTGGCATAAGCACCTGCCTGATAAGTGCAAGGTCATGAGTTCGAGCCCTTGTACAAAAAAAAAAAAAAAAAAGAATGCTACTCAGCAATAAAAAGAATCAGAGTATGGATACATGCTACAGCAAAAATGAAGAAAATTGACCTAATGGAACCCCCCACAGTATTGAAATTGGTGGATTAATGTGAAACTTGAGATAATATATTTTATTTGATACTAACATTAAAATTTAGTGGAAAAAATTCTTTGTCTTAGTAATTATTTTAATTTATTTTTGGCCTCTCAAATATATTTTTGGATATTTCTGTACTGAAAGGTTGAAGAAGATCATAAGAAATCAGAAAGAAATGATACACAATTAGATTTTCAGGTTTGAAAGTTCATTTGAATTTGTTTTGCATAGGCTGAGGTTAAGACCTGAAGATGTTAGTAATATTCGAATGCAAATTAATGATATCCTCAGCGAATGAGGCTTTTTGCATTATACGGACTAGATCTAGGTCTGTTTTTCCTTCTTTGTGGCACAACTGCAATCTAGCATCAGTTTGGGTTGGAAGTGTTCCCCCCACTAGCACCATGACTCAGTGGAGCAGAGAAGCTTTCATTGAACCAGGAACCAACAGTCTGGTCAGGCCCAGCAACTCAGAATAGGGAAATTTAACAGTGGCAAGACTTGTAAGTTCCAAGTCTTTAGGAAGACTAAAGTGAAATTAGTGATTAACTTACCTTTTTCTCTTAAATCTGTATTTGTTAATGTTCTTTTTAACATGCAAAATACATGTGTTCACAACTAATGTTTTCCTATAAAGCTAATTGTTTGAGATATAAATGTTACCTTCACTTGTTGGCAAAACTGTAGGATAACTCAGATATCCAGATGTTGGCATGTGCAGCAGGAGATGTAGAGTGGGAGGGTTGAAAACTTTTTACTCTTCAATTATTCAAAGATTACTGCTGAAGCTGTCACTAGACAAAAACCATGAGTTCATGAGGTACTGTGTGTTCTCAGCTTCTCTATTAAAGTCAATCCAAGTGTGCAATGTTTCAGATTAGGGAAAACCATGGAAATGTACTCTTGTTCTTTCACCTCTATAACTCTTGCTATTAATATGCAGTAAAAAGTCACCATCTATTGTCATAATAGCAGTACTTTAAAAAATAACTCAGGCTACGTAATTATTATTAACTATGTTGATAGCTCTTTGAAATCTGTTTGTTCCAGATGAATATTGATACATAAAACTCTGTGATTTTAGAATTTCATGACTCTTCAAATGATATATAATTCAAATTTATTTTTAAGTAAGTTTTTCTGTCTCAACGTTAGGCAGAATTATGTAAGTAGAGTTTCACTGTGATATCTACTTGATTATTTTATTCCATTAAGATTTTTTTCCACATTGAACTACACCTCCAGCCTCATTTTTTTAAATTCTTGAGACAGGATCTTGCTAAGTTGCTAAATTGGCCAGGCTGGGCTTAAACTTGTGCTCCTCCTGCCTCCGACTTTCAGAATGCTAGGTTTATAGGCATACAGCACACCCACCCAGCTCCGTTAAGATTTTTTGACTGCCTATTCTGTGTCAGGCACTGATTCTCACTGTGGCTGTGAGATTAAGGCTGAATGCTAATCAGAGTCTTTCTAGAATGATGATGAAGGCTCTAGCAAAGGCAATGGCAGCAGAGAAAACTGATAGCATACTGAGGGAAAATGTTAAGATCCAGACCTGTGGCTTGTGGTGCCACAAGACACTGAGGTGTCAGTGCCACTTGCAGAAGTGGAAATATGGAACTAGAGTTGAAAAGATAGATCTCCCTCACCATTAGAAATAATGATTGTTGTGAGAATTTAACATGGAAAATACTTTTGAGTTTTCATTTTTCCAGGAGAGGATTGAATTCTGGGCTTTGTGCTTGCCAGGCAAGTGTTGTATCATGAGCCACGCCCCCAACCTGGGAAGATATTTTTTAATAACCTTGTCAGTGTTAGTTTACTTTTTTCAAATTGTTTAACAGAAACAGACTACTGTGCCAAATTAATAACAGACTATGAAGACTGACAGATAGTACCTTACATAATTCTACAGTTGGAGATAAAATTTAAGATCAGAAAGTCAATGGAAGAGATTGAAAAAGTGAGACCCAGTTGAATAAAGTAAGCTGGGCCACTAATGACCAGGTTAGGCATGATTTGCAGGTAGGTACATTTGTTTATGTGGAAAAGATCAACTATACACGCAGCCCAGCACTTTCAGTCCCTCTGTTGCTCTGAGAACAGAAGATCTTAGGTCCAGAGAGAGTTTTTAAAAAGTCAGGTACGTTAATAGAGTTGAATAAAGAAAATGTAATATTTATACATAATGGAATACTACTCAGCTATAAAGGACAAATTTGAGACTTTTATAGAAAAATGGATGCACCTGGAAAATACTGTGTTGAGTGAAATAAACCAGACACACAAGCTTAAATACAACACAGTATCTATCATTTGAGTAAGGCAGAATGCAAACAAAGAGACTAATAAAGGAGGGATAGAAAGACACATGGGGATGAATCTCTTGCAAATGAGAAGGGGCTCAGGAAATCAAGGATGGGGGAAGGGCAAGGGAAATAAGTAGAATAACGATATACTATGTGTAGGACCTAATGACCTCAATGAATGTAAACATTTTATGCCAGAAATGTAAGCTAAGAGTAGTACTGTAGACAAGAATGAAAATGGGGAAAGGAGAGTTAAAGGAGGAAGGAGAAAGGAAGGGAATTTTAAAAAAGAAACAAGTTGTATTATGTACGTGATCCCACTTCCCAAGATGATTGTAAAACTGCATGGACTGCAAACATGTACTCATAAAAAATGTATTTAGAAACAAATGCACAAGAAAGTCACATACTAAGAAAAGTCTTTGTCAGGTGTTTTAGCAAATGAATGAAGCATTATGAGATAATTGTTGTTATTGGCTCTTTATTCCAATTCAAAAGACCAAGTGTGACTGAGGAGCTAGAAAAATTGTCATAGAAGGAAAGATCTGTAAAACACTGAACTGAAGAAGAGAAAAATAACCATCATAGATACTGCTGTGAAATGGCTTCCAGTTACATTGTTTTCATCAGGTGTAAATTGGTTACAACAGAGAAATGGGAATTTTGATGGATGAAAAGAGAATAAAAGAAGAAGGAAGAGAGATATTGCAGAAAGATACTTTCTACTGGGTGCCATAGAGGAACTCTAGTCAGAAGACTTAGACACATGGGTGGCAGGGAGACAATAGACATTTGGAAAATATAAACAAGTAGCTAGAAAGATGCTTAAAGCATGCATGACTTGCTTTTATGTTTTTCCTAGGGTTAGTGATGCCAAAACTGTAGTCACTTAGTGACCTGAAAAAAGAAATAAGCCCTCTCCATTTCAGGACAGACACCCTGGAGGGCAGGTGGAGAATGGCCAGTCAGCTTCTTTAGGACCAAATTAAAGATCTCTTGCTTCCTAAGATCTGCTGTCTCTGGGGTGTTGGGTGCTGCTTATTCCTGCTCTCTATTGCCCAGGTTTGTTGCCTGCTCATGTTGGAGTACACTTGCCTCTCCTACATGCCAGTCCTAGCCCCAGCACCCCATCTACTGAGTTGCCTCCATGGATGTCCTTGTAGAATTGGGCTCAAAAATTAGCTGTCAGAAGCAAAGCAGGTGTCAGGTGTGTGCTTAAAGTATGGCCAATAAGATGACCATGTAAGATTGCAGTGCATAGGAGGGGCCATATTTACAAGCTATTGGTCTTCAAGCAGTGGGAAATTTCAACATCTACTTATAAAGGAATGGTTATTTTCATTAAAATTTTATTTAGTTGTATATAGAAGTATAAATATTGTCAATTAGAAATAGTCTAGTTTTAATTTTTCTCTGTATCATTTAGTTTTGGAAAAGGAATTGAGCACCTATTATGTGCTAGATACTTTCACTTGCTTTCTGGGACGAATTGCATGTTACCTCAATTTTTATAGATGGGAAGACAGACCCAAGCTGTGTATCTTTTAAGTGAAAAGCTAGGATTTGAGTCCAAATTTATTTGACTCCAAAGTCCATAAGCTATCTTTACTCCATACCTCATCGTGGATATAAATTATAGGCATACCCATTGGTGGGAAAGCCCTTTTTTTCTTTGCTACTACTCACTAAAGACATGTGGTTAACATTCATGAATATTGTTAGGTTAATTTCACAGAACACATCAAATTGACATGTCAGAACTATTTAGAAGGGCAAACACTCTAAGCTGCTCTCTCAAATCTTAGTAAAGTGTCCCCCAGCATTTTACACTCAGTATTACAGCTCTTTCTTTTTGGCTAGGCATTAATGTTATATTGTAGTTATAGCTGCAATTTTTCTGTGCCATGCAACTCTTTCTCTTCTAAACCTTATGGCAGCCCATGGTTGTTTAGATTGTGCTTAGGAATGTTTTCAAACATTAATTTGCTTTGACATGACTTGGTGCACAAATTAATTATTTAGGCACATATTGTTCCATGTTCAGGAAAAGAATGAGACTGTAGTGAATCACATTCTAACTACCACATGTGAATTGTAATGTTTCTAGCAATCAGGCGATTAAAGAACAAAAGCTGGCAACATATAGTAACTCTGAATTGTGCCAGTCCCACAAAATTAGCATAAATATGTGAAGCAATCAGAATAGTTTTGGACTTCCTAGGAAAGTGTCCCTATTCTTATCTAGTTCTAAAAGAATGTGAAATAAACTATTCATTTAAGCAAGTATAAAAATATGTCTGCTATGCAGTTATAATCATGTGTCATTAATCTGAAAATACTGCAGAAACTGACAAATTAAAAACACAAGGATGTGTCTGCAAGGGTTTTTTCAGCCATTAAAAAACTGCTTCACCTCTCAGGAAAGCTCTTTTATGGCAACTTCTTGCTCAGTGTACTGACATCTTCAAAGGCTCTGACATCTGTCGGCCTTTGAACTACCATTAAAAAATATTATCCCATTTCCATTCTTTTATGCCCATTTTTTTAATTATAGCCCTTCTTTCAAGTTGGGAACATGGTTGGTTTAAATGATGCTGTCCTTTCGTTTTCAGCCACCCAGCTGCGGTTTGAATAAATTGATGTAGAATCAAAGGCGGGACTTTAAAGGAAAAAGGTTTGATGGACTTGGACTCCGAACCAGATGAGGTTTTATGATGAAAAGGGTTTAATCCCAGCACAGGCATTGCTTCTATCAGTTGAGCAGTACAAAGCAATTCATATATATAGGTTCACGCGAAATGATCTATTTTTTTTAACAGCACAGATCTCTTCAGGACTTGCAAATGTGGCATTAGCTAATATTCAGAGAGCTGATTTCCTTTCATCCACCAGAAGCTTATGATTATAGTACAGTTCTCGAATTGGAAATGAGAGCTGCAACACAGATTTAAAGCTGTGCTGTCTGATTTGTATTCAATATACATGTCACTGCGGGACAGGCTAGTCTGGGCCAAGCCAGTTCAATACAAGGAAAAACAGTTTCATCATCTGAGAATCTTAGTCAGAAATATCACAAGCTAATTAAAACAGCAGTCCCATGACTATTAGCTGGGTGTTTGGTTGATCAGTATCTCTTAAAATTTGTTAAGAAGAATTTGAAGATGCATCCTCCCTTTTATTACATTTGTAGTGTTAATGTATTGAGATGCATTACAGGGTAATGAGATAAACTTAATTAACTTAAACTTTTTTTAAAAGGGAAATAACACAATGTAAAAACATTTACTTAGTATGCATTAAAGTATTTGCCCTTCTCTGATTAATAATGTGGAAAAAGTCACTTGTGAAATCAGATTTTAACATTGTCTTTGGTTTATATACTATGGAATGATAAATATTACCTTGAACCAGATAGTTTAAGTAGCTAAACAAACAGAATAATTATAAACCTAGAACATAAGTCCAAGACCACGTTAAAGTAAAAAGTGATTATCTTTTAATATTCTAATAGTAATTCAAGATTAACAAAATCCATTAGATTCTCTTAAGACAATGTGCACCTGCTTTATAATAGAAATTATAGCCTATTTCTCAGAATAAAAACAATACGTGAAACATTTCATACCATTTAATTTTACAGAATTTAATATTTCTGCAACATTTTTTCATGTTCTTCAAGTAGAATTTCTATTTGAAACTGTGAATTAAGGTCCAAACCATAATTAGAGTAAAATCTAAATATGTATAATTTTAAATTAGCAAAATATAAATCCTTTGGGAAGACTTCTGTTGTGACCACCAATGGCCTACCTCATATTCTAGAATGTTTAATTTTTCTTCTCTTCTCCTTAGAAGAAAACATAGAAAAAATGCTTAAATGTAGGATTTATTGGTATATACATTTTACCTACTCCATACATATATTTTATGGATACATAGAGTTTACTGAATTACTTGTAAGAAGTTGAATTCCTCTTGGTAAAATCATCCTTGTTTTTGACTCTTGAACCCTATCTTATTCTCTCAGTTTTATTTACTGGTTTACACTCATTTAGTTAGGTTGTCATCACTGAATAGATTTCATTCACTTTATCATACTCAATTATACTTATACCTTTCCACTTCATCATTGTTTTCCTAATTCTGCTCCTACTTCTCCACCTTAGCTTTTTTGTTCTCCAGTAGCTCCTGTACCTTTCCTTAAGTGTTAGAGTCTGAGGCCTTTTCTCTCTCAATGCTCCTGTTAAGTGGTTGCCTGCATCTGTGATCTTAAATAACAGCTGTATACTAAACACCTCAAAGTGCCCATCTTTCATCTCAATTTTTCAGTTGTCTCTTGGCATCTTTTCTTAGCTCATTCGCTAACACCTCATTCTCCACTTGTCTAGTGTTGAAGCCTTCATCTCCTCATCTTCTCTTGGACCATAGATGGAATTATGATACATTCAGTGTTTAAGCCAGAACTTGGAGTCATTCTTGATTTTTCCGTTTTTTTTAATCTATTGGTAATCCTATAGATTCAGCCCCCTAAATAGATCTCCCATCCATTCATTTTCTTTACCTCCACAGTAATATCTTGATAATCTTGCTTTTTCTCTGATTCTTCTCAAAGCAGCATAATTTTTTTTTCAAAATATAAATTGGGCTATAAATTTCCCCTGCTTAAAATCCTTCCAGAGATTTTACTTGGAATAAAATCTAATTTTTTAGCATGATCTACATTACCCTGCATAATCTGGCCCTATGGTCCCCCAGCATCTGCCATTTTGTAGCAAAGCATCTTCTTTATGAACTACCTAGCACTTTTTCTCAGTTTGTGATTCTGTGTTTACTGATTTTTACCTGTTTCCCAAATAGACTGAAAAGGAGGGACTTTTTCTATTTTTCTCACTTCTGTATATCTAGCTAAAGTGTTCCTGGAACAGGCTGTGACCTCAGGAGACATTTACAAATGGCTCTTTTAGTAAGGGCAGATTTGCTGATTAACAAGAGCCATGGAAAAGCCAAAGTAGGTTTCCTCTGAGATGTAAGAGTGCTGTAAGAGTTCAGTTAGGTTACAAGTGAAGTGGTTGATGGTTTGTTGTACTGTTAGAGATACCACCAACTTATTTTAGTTTTTTAATTTGTCTATTCTTTGGTGAATGGAATTGTCAGTGTATTTACAATTCCCATCTCTTTGAGCTGTTACCAAATTTCTGACATACTGCATAGGACAAAAACTTGTATAGGATTAGTCCATAACTACTATAATGTCCTTTTTATTTATCTATTTTTGTCTCCCAAAAAGAACTATATCTTGCTTGTGTTGCATCCCAAGAAACTAGCAGAGGACCTGGCCTAAGTGCTGATGCTTAGTGAATGAATGAACACAAATCAGCAGATTTAAGTATTATGCAGGAATTGGTTTAGGTTAGAGCTTTGCTTATTTCTGTATCATAATTTTTTTAACTTATGTGTTGTAAAGTATGCAGAGATGTTTAGTAAATGTCCAAATAATAATAGCTGCAGAGAACTGTCTATCATTTTGCCAGATTTTAATTTGACTATTTATCCAACACATACTGAGAGGTTCCATAGTTTCAGGAACATTACTGTTTGTAGAAGATGCAAAAAATTAATGGGAGCTGGGCGTGGTGGCGCACGCCTTTAATCCCAGCACTCGGGAGGCTGAGGTAGGCGGAGCGTTGTGAGTTCAAGGCCGTCTTGGGCTACAGCGCGAGCATAAGGCCGGCCTGAGCTACATAGTGCGACCCTGCCTCAAAGAATTAGGACTGGGAGTTTGGCTCAGTGCCTTAAGCACCTGCCCTGGCAGGCGTGAGGTTGTGAGTTCAATCCCCAGTGCCGCAAAAAAAAAAAAAAAAAAAAAAAAAAAAAAAAAAAAAAATTAATGGGACACACTTAATCATAAGTGTTAAAAGGCAATGAAACATGAATATAATGTACTGAAAGCAGTATTAAAGGCATAATGAGGTGTTGATGAGTTATGGAGGAGACTTTAAGACATTCTGGGAAGGGTGACAGGGCAGGAGTGTCAGTTCAACAGTATCTTCTCTTTGGGACTGGTCTTGTGAAGTTGCCACATAACTGCAAAGACTATGATTTTTTCCCTTTACTATTCCCTTAGTGTCTTTTTGCAGATACATAGATACAAAAATTATTTCATCTTTATATAATTTTTCCCCAAGAGGCCATGCCATGTCCATAAAAAATAGGGATATAATCAACAAAGTCCTCTTTTTAGTTCCTTGCTGAAAGACACCACAGTTAGCCAAGAAGTGAATTCTACTACTGATAACTTGGTGCTAGAACAAGATTTTTACATATTTTTAATATTCTTCTCCGTTAACCTTCATTCACATCTTCAAAATGGGGTCCTTTATAAAAAATGTCTTTCATTTTGTGGTTTCCTGATAGTGATCATTCACATTTGTGTGGTTTTAGCTCAGAGACTTTTTAGGTGCATGTCTGGTACCTAAACGAAATTCAGTGTGTAGAAATACAACTCTCATACTGTTGAAGTATTGCCACTGTGAGGACAAATGTGGTAATTGTGTCATGGAGTCTAGCTGTACCACAGAGTCATTGCTTGTTCTTTTCATCCATGTCCAATGGGTATGATGTTATAATTAAGGATAGTTATTTGGCAAAGGGAGCATAGTCTGAGATCATCTTCAGGAACTTCTTTAGCTCTTTTCCAGGCAATAAATTAACTTTGAAGGGGAAAAATAATAAAATGGTTGTTTGAAGCTGTGTCTGCTGGCCAAAGGGAAAACATGCACACATATGTGTATGCATGTGCACACAAATCGGCAGCCAGACACACAGAACCTGTCTCCTGCCTTGCTTCTGAAGTTAATGTGTGAACTTGGCTGAATATATTCTCATAAAAATAACACATAGGGAAAAAATACATCAGCTATAATAAAAGGGGTTTTGATTTCTTATTCCTGTCTTTTGTTTTTACTATAAACCTTCACATTTGAGATTGAATTCACTTTGGAATTAACAAGCACTTCTTTTTTTTATTGGGCAAAGACTCTGAAATTAAACAGAAGATTCTATCACTGAAATAGGAAATAATACAATTAACTGGTATCAGGCACTTGCCACACATTGTCTGCATACCAGGGAGGGAAGTATGAGACAGCATTGCCCTCTGAGTACTTATCCAGAGAGATGTCAGTTGTGTCTCTCCAGTATGTTCTAACTCTAGATTAAACAACTCAGAAAACAGTACTTAACTTCTTTAGAAGAGAACATATACCTTCTTGGCAGGCTCTTTGACAGTAGGTTGTCATTACTTTTCATGGGAAGGAAGTCATGGCTGGCACAGTGAGTTAAATTAATGGAAGCTGCCTTCAGCACCTTGTCTGCCTCCATAAGATAGTCTCCCCTTTTCTAATTTAATTTTTTTTGTATTTTTACCCTATGACCTATTTTTAATAATTATATCCTCTCAAATAATATATGTATAAGTAACGAACAGTATAACAGATCTTGTGATAAAAATCTCACAACTTTCTGTCCAGTTTCAGATGAGGCCTCTTTCAGCTTCTTTTGTTAAGCTCATTTTTCTTGTTATTTTTATAATTGAAGTATCCTAATATTTCTAAGTACTGATGCAATTTATTGGCACCTTCTCATGAAAGTAAAGATTTAACTATCGTATGCCTCCAACCCTCTCTTTTCTTGCAATATCATATAATTGAATTTTTAGTTGTTTGTTAATACTAATAAGTCTAAATAATATTACCATAAATCTGTGTCTTGTTACACCAACTTTAATCCCTCACTAGAAGTTTTGGATATTTTTCTATCTAGGTTGAGAATACAATGTTCATTCCTTTTTTCCTGGAACCTTCTTTCTTTTTTATTTTAAAGAGAATAAAACCAAACAAAAGAAAACAGAATAAAGCTAATCAGAACAGAACAATTAAAGTGATACAGAACTTCAAAACAAAATAGAAAATCAACAATGGGTACCATAATGTATCTTGTTTTTTTCAAAATACCTGTCCAAAGCTGGTGTGGTGATGCATGCCTGAAATCCCAGCATTCAGGAGGTTGAGGCAGGAAGTTCATGGCAAGTTCGAGACTAGCCTGGCCTACAAAGTGAACTCAGGGCCAGCCTGAACAGAAGAGTGAGACCCTGTCTCAAAAAGGCAAAAAAACAAAAACAAACAAACAAACAAAAAACCTGTCCATACCATCAGACATAATAAAATCAAACAAAACGAAACAGAATAAAACCAATCAAAACAAAACAATGAAAGCATTACAAAGCTTTAAAACCAGATAATAGAAAATCACCAATGGCTACCATAATACCTCCCATTATCTTCAAAATAGCTGCCCACACAGTCAGATACAGTAAGATCAAACAGAGCAAGACTGATTAAAGCCAAACCTAAAAAAACTATGTAAACAATACAGAAATTGAAAATGAGATAATAGGAAATTAACAATCGTTACCACCTTCTCTTTTTACACATTTCCTCCCTTATCACTTTCATAATGTCTGTTGTACATTTTGGATCCCACTAACTCCTTCAGTTTTTTTACACTACGAGATAACATGATGTTCCCCAGTATAGGAGTCTGAATTATTTCACCGATAAGCATGATCTCAAGTTGCATCCATTTACCTACAAGAGCCTCGAGGTGATCCTACTCAGCTATACTGAGTAACTTTCACTGTATGAAAATACCATATCATTCTTACCATTCTGCGGTTGATGAGCAAGCTACCACTGCTTTTTTCTGGTTTGCTGTCGCATGAAACATTGTTTTCTCTCCTTTGACTTTCAGTCTATGAATTTCCTTTTGAGTTAAAAGTGTTTATTGTATACAGCATGTTGATGAATCGTGTTTCTTGAGCCACTTTCCCTGTGTTTCTTTTTATTGATGAGTTGAGGCCATCTGCACTAATGGTTATACTGGCACGCATTGGTTCTTCTCTGCCATGCTATCCTCCTGCTATTGGCCCCCACATTTCCCCTTCACTCAGTTGCCTGCCCTATTTGATGATCCCCCTCTGCTGCTATTTCTGTAACTGTGGTCCTCTTTATCTCTCTAGAATATCTTGCAGCACTCTTTGTAGGGATGGTTTGTTGGTAATGAAGTCCTTCAGTTGTTCTTTATCATGGAAGTATTTTATTTTTCTATCAATTTTGAAAGATAGTTTTGCAGGGTACATTAATCTGGGTTGGAAGTTGTTTTCTTTCAGGATTTGAAACACTTTAAGCTCTTCTTGACTTGATGGTTTGTGTTGAGAAGTCTGCAGTGATTCCAATGAGTTTTCCTTTATAGATGATCTGTTTCTTTTCTCTAAAACCTTTTAATATTCTGTTCTTATGCTGAATTTCTGGGATCTTGATTTTTATATGTGCAGGTGTACATTAATTTCGGTTATGGCTAGTTGGAGTTTTATATGCCTCACTTATCTGTGTCAGGTCCTTTTCCCATGCTTGGGACGTTCTCTGATATTACTTCTGTAAATAGTCTTTTTAAGGTCATTTGTGTTGACCCCTACTTTTTGCTGGCACCTGTCTTAAATTATTTTTCTTTGCATTGTCTTGAAATCATTGAATTATTATTTCCTGGTTCCTTGTTATTTTCAAGAGATCTTTCCTTTCACGATCACTAGCTGTCATCCTGTCTTCAAGGTCTGAAAGTCTATCTTCAGTCTCTTTCAAGTGGTTTTTCCAGCTTTCGATGGAGTTTTTAATTTCCTGGATATCTCTTTGAATCTGTTTAATGCACTGTAATTCCTTCCTACATTGTTCATTCAAAGTTTCCATCATTTTCCTATGCTCTTCTTTTTTTATTTATGTCTTCTTTAGATATGCTTAGCAATTCTTTCATTATGTTTGCGATTTGTTCTTTTACCTGAGATATTATTTCTGATGTAATTACTTTTACAGCCTCATGAAGTTGCTTCTTTACCTGGTTGCTATCCTTTCAGAGATTTAAGGTACATGACTTGCAATAACTTCCACATAAATAACTCCCAGTCTTGTTCTGTATGGGTTGGAGATCTGAGATTGCCTTTTGCTCCTTGGTCTTGATATTTTCCTGGGTTCTTCCCAACAAGCCAGTTCCCAGGCACTTCCCAAGTTGGCTGCCCCTCCACAGTATAGGGGAATAGGCTGGGCACCTGAGTTGCTCTGAACACAGGATCCTAGGGAAGCAGTGAAGCATAGGGCGAGCCTACCCAGAACTACATTGCTACACTGAGGCTTCCCTGATGGCCATGGGTGCATGGTGGCAGGGCTGCTTCTTCTCTCAGCTTGTGTGGCTACATAGGGAGACACTCCCCCATGAAGGTAGGCACACGGGGGCATGTCTGCATGGTTCTCCTGGCCCCTGCTGTCTGACCACAGGAAGCAAGTACTTCCTGTGGGCACATGAGGCATATCTGGCTGTTTCTTCCTGTCCACACTGGTTACTTGAATGAAGCAAGCTTCCCAATGGCAGCATGTGTACAGGGGTGGGTCTGGCTGTTTCTCCTGCCCACGCTGATTACCTGAGGCAAGCAAGCATCCAAATGGGGGCAGGCATGCAGGGGCAAATCTGGCTGTTTCTCCCTCCTCACACTGTCTGCCCACAGGAGACAAACCTTCTGAAAGCAGCAGCCACAAGAGGGCCAGTCTGGCTCTTTATCCCTGCTCATATTGACTGCCCTTAGGAGGCAAGCCTTCTGAGGGTGGTGGGCACACAGGGGCCAGTTTGGCTGTATCTGTCTCCTCCTAGAACCTTCTTTATCAGCTACACTATTGTTTTCACTGCTGAGGATGATAACATTTGCATTTTTGTTTTGTATTTGCATTGAAAAGTTGAGATATGGACTGGGAGATGTAGCTTGGTGGTAGAACATTTGCTTAACATGCATGAGGACCTGCATTTGTTTTTTAATTTTTTAATTTTTTTTATTTTAAAGAGAAAAAAACCCAAAATTTCAAAACACGATAATTAGGGGGTAATAATGGTATATACATTGCATACTGTTATCTTCAAATCAGTTACTCAAAATACAAGATATTTGCATTTAATCATCTGAACAATACTAGCACAAACCTTTCTCTTCAGTGAGCTCAGAGAAATCAGTACTGTAACTATCTTAACTATCTTTTGTTTATATAGTTTCAGTTTCTCACACTAGTGAGACAACATTTATACATGCACGTCTGATTTATTTTGCTTATGAGTATGGTCTCAAGTTGCATCCACTTACCCATAGAAGTCTCAAGTTTATCCTTCTTTATGGTTGGGTAGTATTCCATTGTATAAAAATACCACGTTTTTTATTCATTCCTCAGTTCATGAGCATTTAGGTTGTTTCAAAGGTCTGGCTATTACAAATTGTGCTGCTATAAACATGGATGCACATATATTGCCATTGTATGATATTTTTAATTCTTCTGGAAAGATACCCAGGAGGGGAATAGCTGGGTCAAATGGGACCTCCAATCCTAGTTTTTTGAGGAATCTCCACACTGATTTCCACAGTGGGTGCACCAGTCTACAATCCCACCAACAGTGGAGAAGGGTTCCTTTTTCTCCACAGTCCCTCCAGTATTTGTTATTGGTTGATTTCCTGATAGTAGCCATTCTTTCTGGAGTGAGATGGAATCTCAGTGTTGTTTTAATTTTCATCTCTCGAATGACCAGTGATGTTGAACATTTTTTCATATATTTACTTGCTATTTGTATTTCTTCATCTGAGAAGTGTGTATTTATCTCACATCTTTGGATTGGGTCTTTAAATCTGGGAGGGTTGATTTTTATTGAGTTCTTTATATGTTCTCAATAGTAATCCTTTGTCTGAGGAACAGCTGGCAAACTTTGTCTCCAACATTGTGGGTTTTCTTTTCACTCTGTTGGTGGCTTCTCTTGCTGTGCAAAAACTTTTTAATAAGGCAAGCTTTCAGTTGCTGATTCTTTGTGATAGTTGCTGTGCAATTGGAGTTTTCTTCATAAAGTCTTTGCCTGCACCAGTGTGTTCAAGAGTTTTACCTACTCTACCTTCCAGCAGGTTTAGTGCTTCTATTTTAATATTTATATCATTGATACATTCTGAATTCAGTTTAGTGCATGATGAAAGATACAGGTCCAACTTTAATCTTCAGCATGTGCAGAGCCAGTTTTTCCAGCACCATTTATTAAAGAGGCTGTCTTTCTTCCAGTGAATGTGTTTAGCACCTTTGTCAAAGATATGATGGCTTTGTGTGTCTGGAGCAGTTTCTTCATCTTCTAATCTGTTCCACTGGTCTTCAGGTGTATTTTTCTGCCTGTACCACAGTGTTTGTCACAGCAGCTTTATAGTATAATTGCAAGTCAGAGATTGTGATACCCCTGTCTTGCCTTTGCTCCCCAGGATTACCTTTCATATTCTCAGTTCCAGCTGAATTTTAGGATTGTTTTCTCTAATTCTGTGAGACAGGTTATTGGAACTTTGATTGGGATTGCATTGAATCTGTATAACAGTTTTGGAAGTATGACCATTTTCACTATATAGGGTCTTCCTACCCAAGAACACAGGATATCTCTCCATTTTCTTGTATCTTCTTCAATCTCCTTTTCAGAGTACTGTAGTTTTCCATGTAGAGGTCTTTTAAATCCTTCATTAAATTAATTCCTAGGTATTTCATTTTTTTGGTTGCTATTGTGAAAGTGTTTGCCTGATTTCTCTCAGTGAATTGGTTATTTGTGTCCAGGAAGGGTATTGATTTTTGAGTGCTGACTTTGTATCCAGCTCTAATACTGAACTTGCATATTAAAGTGGAGTTTTAGTGAAGTTTTTGGGATGTTCTATGTAGAGTATCATGTCATCTGCAAATAACGATAGTTTTTTTTTTAATTTCAAAGAGAATAAAACAAAAAAAAACCAGAATAATGCCAATCATAACAGAACAATGTAAGGAAAAAGGACTTCAAAACTAGATAATAGGATATCAACCATGATGCCTCTTGATATTTTGAAGATAGCTGTCCATATCATCAGATGTAATAAAATCAAACAAAACAGAATGGAATAAAACCAATTTAAAAAATAATGAAAGCATTACAGGACTTCAAAACCAGATAATACGAAATCAACAATGGCTACCATAATATATCTTGTTATCTTCGAAATAGCTTCCCTTACCATCAGATATAATAAAATCAAACAAAAGAAGAGCTGGATTTCTGCAGCATCTGTTGTGATTTCACTCTTTTCACTCCTAATTGTGTGGATTTGAGTCTTTCCTTTCCTTTTTTTTTTTTTTGATAAGATTGAGTAAGGATTTGTCAATTTTGTTTAATCTTTCAAAGAACCAACTTTTCAGTTCATTGATTCTTTGTATCTTTTTTTTTCAGTTTCCAATGCATAATCTTCTGCTCTGATTTTTACACTTTCTCCTTTGTGTGAGCTTTTGACTAGCCTGCTCTTCTCTTTGTAGAAGTTTGAGGTTCACAATTAAGTTATTTATATGTACTTGCTCTGTTTTCCTTAAATGGGTATTTACTACTATAAATTGCCCTTAAGACTACTTTCATTATGTCTCATAAATTACAGTGTGTTATCTTGTTAGTATCATTCAACTATAGAAACTGTCTGAATTCTTCTTTAATATCATCTGTGACCCATTGGTTGTTCAGAAGGGTGCTATTTAATTTCCATGTGTTTATGAATTTCCAAGGCACCTTATGTAAGAATCCCAGAATTAAAAGAAATCAGGCCCCCAAAATTCAAGGACCATTGTCATTTGTTTTTCTCTTTTGCTTTTTGTCTTTCTTATATGTGTCTTTTTTCTCTTAAAAAAACACAACTAGTGAACCAGAAAAATTGAATATAATAAATTACCTGGAGTATACCATAAAATTAAAAAGATGGAAAATATGTAAGGATAGGCCTATGGAGTATATGAGGTGCAACATAAAATCTAATCTTAGTTCCATAAATAGAGAAGGAGCATGGGCAAGGATATTGTCAGAATTGAGTCTGGTCTAAGAATTTTGAGAACTGACTAAAGGTAAAAATACATAGACACTGGAGGAACAATTCCTACTGCAGGATAAAAAAATAATAAACCCACACTTGGACATGTTATAGTGAATAAAGAAAAGCATTAAAAAACAGACAGAGAAGGGCCGGGAGTTTGGCTCAGTGGCTTAAGCACCTGCCCTGGCAGGCACGAGGCTGTGAGTTCAATCCCTGGTGCCGCAAAAAAAAAAAAAAAAAAAAAAAAAAACAGACAGAGAAAAAGTAGACCACCCTTATAGCAGTAATAATTGAACAATGATTGAGGTGGAAAAGAAGGGAATAAATCTACAAAGGTATTCTAGAGCAGTGTACTCGGCAACCCAGTCTCTCAAGGATGAGTGTGAAGAAGAAAATATTCTAACTCGAGTTAAATGAGGAATTTTCAGTTTTATATTTATAAGAAAATAAAGTAGGGAATTAATCATTTATAGGTCTTTAATAAGAAATCTCTGCAGAAGTACTTTAGAGAGAGGGAAATTGATACTCAGAGGAAAATTTGAGAAGAAGGAATTATGAGCAAATAAATAGTAAATACTTATAAAGTCTACCCATAAACATGATTATAATTTCTAATTTGCTTTTAAAAAATTGGAATCTTGAATGTAGTACCATGCACATCAATAGGGGATTCCTTATAAATAACATGTTTTTATTAGAAAACCCAGGAGGATGATCTATATTGAAGACTTTTGTACTTTACTATATAGTAAACTTAAGTGCAGAATAAAAGCAGCTCAACTCCTATTTATGATTTAAAATTTTATTAGCTCAATGAGTATAGAAGAACAATTCCTTAAGGTGATTTTAAAAAAAACACTGCTAACAACATTATATATGATGAAATTTTAGAAGCAGTACTTTTAAAAATTGTGACACCCATTGATTGTGTTTCCTATCTTATATTTTAAAGTTGCTCCTATCTCTGCTTTAAGGAAACAAAAGATAAAAGGGTTATAAAGCAAAAATCAAAACTATCATTATTTATAGATAATGGGAATTTTTGATAGTCCCACAATCTCTTAATAATTAAGAAATATGTGTAGCTACAAAGTCATTTCAAGATACAATATTCAACACATTAGCAACAATATATTTGGGAAACAATTAAGTTCTATCTTTTCTTTCAAACAGGAGTATCTTTATCTTGGACTCCAGCCCATCCTAGAGAGCCCTTCCTAAACATACGAAGTTACAAAAAATGTCTTCTCAGCTCCAATCTTGAGAACACAGCTACCAACCAAAGATAGCTTATCAGGCACCAAAATTTTCTGGTTTCTGTGTCCTCCTCCGCTTTACTCTCTTTTCCCTGCTGCAATCCCTCAGATTCCCCTTATACTGTTTGAGTTAACCAATTGGGTAAATTGTGGACCTCCAAACTAGCTAATGGGAAAGAGGTCAGCTGCTTTTCCTGCACTAGGGATAAAAGGGATAATGCCCTTTGTCCTGAATGCCCCCTACTTCATACTTGCACCCTTTTGCAAAAGTAAAATGCCTTGTTAAGATTTCTTGGTGTCTACCTGCTTTACTATCTACACTGACAAGTTGAGTCTGGAGATTCAACATATGCAACATAATTATTTAAAAAATTACTTACGATAGTACGAAACCACAAAGTTCTCAGAAATAAATCTAACAAAATATATGGTCTTCTGAAATTTTATCACTGATGGGACTTAGCAAAGATACTTTTTCAGCTCTAGAAAATTCACTTGAAACACTTCTTTGGTACTCTTTTTCATCTGGCTTCTAGTGGTTGTGTGTTGTCTTTTCTGCACTCCTCTTAGGTGTAAGTGAACCTCTTGGATTAACTCTCACAGCTTTATTTCCCTTCAAATTTTTTTGTCTTCTCACTGAATGTTTTTGTAGATTTCCTTTCTGTTTTTCTTGGGAATCATATTTTTAAATTGCCAATCCATTCATACTTTTTCTATGTATTTTTCAGAGCATGTTGTTCCCATTTTATAGATATAATAAATTTTCTTATCTTCAAGTTTATTAATTAAAATTATTTTAATCATTTTCTCTGAATTATGTTTTTATTCAGGATTTTTATATTGTCTTTCATATTTGTGTTGACTTTTTTATATGCTTGTAAATTCTCAATTATGGTACATATTTAACATAGAGGAATAGTGTATTAATTTCCTATTGCTTTTCTAAGAAATCACCACAACTTTGTACCTTAAAATAGCAGCAACTTGTTATTTTACTGTTCTGAAAGTGTGAGAAATCTGAAATTAATCTAATGGATGTAAAGCGCAAATGTTGACAGGGCTGCTTTCTTTGTGGAGATTCCAGGGGAAAATGTATTTTTGCCTTTTCCAGCTTCTTGAGGATACCAAGCAATCCTGATGTGACCACATCATTTTTCTTGCTGTTTCCATTGTCACACTGCCTTTACACTGGCTATGGCCCTCCTGCCTACTCCTAGGAGAACCATGGTGAATTTTTAGAAAAGTGTATTGTAGGGATGTATGATGCCCACATTTATTTTTGAGGTGTTTTTCTCTTGATGAATTGCTAATTTCAGTTTTTAAGTTCTTATTATATTAAACAATGTGTACTTAACAGGAAAATAAAATATCAAGGAAATTAAATACGTGTTTTTAATATGTAATGAGTGTATAAACATCAACATTTTAACATTATTTACCTGCTTTCAAGATCTTAAAAATAGCTGCACAAATAAATTCCTATGTGAACTACAATGAAGATATAAACACAGAAATGATCTGTGTTTCACTTGTTACACCTTCACACATGATGATTGCATGTTCTGTATATAAGTCTCACTTATACTGACAGCATGTGTGCTTAGCTTCCTTTTTCCTGTTTGGCAGGCTATACTTGTCACCTCTCTTCCTCTTTTTTTCAGGAGCTTCCGATTGTATTATACAATGTGCACTTAGCAGGAAAATGAAATATCAGTAAAATGAATTATTAAATACATCATTAGTGTTTAGAATAAATATGAACTTTTTTACATCAGCTAGTTTTTTACTAAATCTAAAAAACAAAAACATAAATAAATTCCTATGTGAACTACCATGAGAATGCAAATAAAACTCTGCCACAAAAGTAATCTTTACTTCAATGATCACACCTAAGGCAGTTTTCACACATGAGGACAACATATTCCATACACAAGTATTGCTTATACTGATACCACATGTATGTTGTTTTCTTGTCTTCTTTGGCAGGACATTCTTAACATCTTGCTGGTCTTCCTGTTTTCTTAGAAGGTTCTTGTGATGTTTCACCTGTCTTGTTCACTGATTTGCCCAGAATTTTTTTGTTGAGTTCATTGGGCAGATGTATATTTTTCTTCCTCTGTTGTAATTGATCATTTATCAATCCCTGTACTAATCCTCTAAGCAAGTTTCTCTGCGGTACTTTGTCCTTGTTATTTTCTTTGTAAAGTATTAAAATATTTATGTCTGACATGTTTAGGATCTACTAAAACACAACCACTGGCCAAGGCTTGGTTTCTTGTTACATCATATTTGCTGCATAACTTTTCAACAACGTCCCTTCCACCTTTTGTTTTATTGTGAAGTGTAACCATTTCTGGTTTCATTTGTGTGGGAGTTTGACTACCAATTTTTTTGTTTGATTTTGTTTTAGATTTTATTTTAGAGAGAATAAAGCCAAGCAAAATGAAACAGAATAAAATCAATCAAAACAAGACAGTGTAAGTGACACAGGATTTCAAAACAAGGTAATAGGAAATCAACAATGGAAATCAACAATGGTTACCATAATGCCACTTGTTGTCTTCAAAATGGCTGCCCATAACTTCAGACATAGTAAAATCAAACAAAACAGAAGCAGAATAGAACCAATAAAAACAAAACAATGAATGCAATACAGAACTTCAAAACAAGATAATAGTAAATCCAAAATGGCTGCCATAATATATCTTCTTATCTTCGAAATAGCTGCCCATGCCATCAGGTATAAGAAAATCAAAACAAGATAAAACAGAATGAAACCCAACCAAACAAAACAATGAGAATGATACAGGATTTTGAAACAAGATAATAGGGTATTAACCATGGCTACCAACTTCAGAAGGATATCTCCTATAGATGTTACATTGCGTATTGTTATCCTCTGAATAGATGATCAGACTACTGACTTTAGACCTGCGAAGACAGTGTAACACTAAATACTATAAGCATTAAGTTGTATTTTATGTCATTAACTATCATCACAACCTGTGTTTCTCTGAATCAGCTGGTTGCTTACAGGGGGTGGGGGTGGGGAGGTTGTTGTCTCTTCTTGTCTCCCTGCTCACGCAGAAGGGGCTTGTGTCTGGCTCTTCCCCAGTCAGCCTGCACATGGCGCCGACTCACAAGAGGTCTTAGCTTCTTGTTTATCAGGAGTGCAGCAAAGAGGCCTGATTGTCTGTTTTAAGAATACGGTGAGAAAAATAAAAAAACAGAAACAAGTATAGTATTCCATCAATGGCTGGGAAGTCAGTGTCTCTGGATAGGACCTCCCCATTCCCAAAGCAGCCACTATTTATTAGGTGTATACAGTGATAAGTGGGGCTAGTATATGATTACAATTCATCAGAAGACTCAGACTCAAGAGGGCATAGTGATCATATGCTAAGAAGGGTCTTGTCCTGGAGTATAAACCTGGAATGACTCAAGAGGGCATAGATGATTTTATGCTAAGAAGGCTCTTGTCCTTGAGAATAATCCTTGGATCACTCAAGAGGACATAGATGATCTTATACTTAGAAGTATTTTGTCCTGGAGTATAATCCTGAGATGACTCAAGAAGGCACAGATTATCTTATGCATTGAAAAGTCAATGGGAAATCTTAGGTAAATGGTACCAATAATCTCATACCTCCATTTTATCCCATAGGGAAATATGCAAAATTAGCCATTATGAATTTGTGGTCCCCAAGACTTGTTAACTTCTTGTTCTCTTCCGCCGTCATTCACAAAAGGTGCAGACTCACGGGAGAGGGCTGAAGTATTGCTCTCCCCGAGTCGGCCTGCACATGGCACCAACTCACAGGAGGTTTTAGCTTCTTGGTGACTTCTTCATAATGAATAAATTAATATGCATGCAATATATGAAGGTATGATGATAATTGTTAATAGTTAAAAACAGACACCTTAAACAATTTATAGGCATAATTATGTCTGGAGAGTGGATTAGACATGGAAAACCATTATTAGTATTGTTTTAATTAAGACTCCTTCTATTCTTTGCTATGTTTGATTGGCTATATTTCTGGAGGATGCTAGGGATCAAACCCAAGGCCTTGCATATCCTGTGCAAGTGCTCTACCTATGTGCTAAATCCCCAGCTTAATAGTGTGTAATTTTAAATTTAAAAATTGGGCTGAAAAAATTTTATAAGGAAACTTTTATCAATGCTGTGCCTGGATTTTTCTTTTTTCTATTTGTATTTGCTATTCTGAAGTGTTCTACAGAATTATATTCATAAACATTAGTGCAAATTGCTCACTCACTAATTTGTAATGAATTTTTTCTGAAAAATTTGGAGATATTTCCAAACATTTCTAACTTGTATCTGATAATATGATATGCAGCCAACTTACATTCTGTGAAAGAGCCTTTTTCTACCATCATTTATTAAGTTCTAA
Source organism: Dasyprocta punctata (assembly GCA_004363535.1). NCBI lineage: Eukaryota > Metazoa > Chordata > Mammalia > Rodentia > Dasyproctidae > Dasyprocta > Dasyprocta punctata. The sequence goes on from RJWM01010327.1 coordinate 40,504, forward strand.
CAAGAATAGTCAATATAATATTTCTATTGTTAATTTAAAAAGACATACATTTTTGGTTTAAAAGATAAGAATAAATGTCATTTTGAGCAATTAACAGTTAAGGTATGATAGAGAAATTCTGTTGATGCTCCACACTGGTGATCGTACATACTTAACAAAGATTGTCACTTATTTTTTGTGCTGCCAAAACAAAGAATAGTTCATGGGCATAATTTCTTCAATATAGATCATATGTTTCCCATGACACATCTATTACGTTATTAGTGAGTTGAAGATATAAAATCTAGGTAGAAGAACAATTAAGTATAACACTTTAAGAAATAGGAATTGCATGGCAAACTGAAATACTAGTGGAAATCAATAGAAGATGGACTGAGTCAAATTTAATAAATCTTGAGCATCTTGTTGAAATGTAATTTCATGATACAATAAAATTTGAAGAAAATCAAAATTATAGACATGAATAAAATGGCATTATTTTAGAGACATGAATAAAATGGCATTATTGTTTATATTTCTTGCCAACACATGAGAAATAACTCCATCCAGCATGTACTTTTCCTCTAATGTTATTTTAGATTTCTTTAGTATTGATGTACTACTTGAATCAGTTTTAGTGATCCAGCTGGCCACTGTCAAATAAAACTCATTGATGTCACTGAAAATTTTAGTGAAAAACTAGCCAGTCATGATGGTGCATGCCTATAATACCAGCACAGTTGGAGGCTGAGTTAAACTCAAACCCAGGTCTGGGAATGTAGTTTGTTGTGAAGGCTCTGGATTCAATTCCCAGTCCCAAAAAATAAATAAATGAATGAATTTTTAAAAGGCTAGTGAAAGTAAAGCCTCTGTAAAAATTTCTGTAAGATCTAAGAACTAGATGCTTTCATGAACCAAAATGTGATGCCGTGAAGTCAGAGGGGCTGAGTGCCAACCAGATATCTGCTACTTGTAGATTTATAAACTAAATTCGATCTTTTTGAGCACACTCATTTGATCATTTTCAGTGGAAATAATAACCTATGTATTTATTATACAGATTTCAAGTAAATTTGTGAAACTGCTTATAAAATTTCAAAGCATGCAGAATGTATGTGCAAAACAAATGCTTTTCTATCATGCAGTGTTAAGTGATGTAGTTTGTATTCTACATAGCAGTTTAATAGCATCTACTTTATTGTACACATTCAATTGTAACTATACAGAATGGAAAAATTCTTTTTCTTATAACATCAAATTAGTATATGATATATATGCAAATTCAAGGCAACAAAACTCTTTATATAATTTTCTGCCAAGGAAAGTAAAATACAATTTACGATTTCTTTGATCACATTGTTAACAAAGTTTCTGCTTCCTTATTGGCTAGTTCTTGGCTTTTGAACTGCATAGAATAAAGATTAGGTCATAAATGTAGTTCTGTATCCATGGCAACGTACATTTCTATTTCAACACTTTGCAGGTAGTTATTTTCACTTGTAACAATAACTTAGCTTTTCTTTGGTATAAAGAGGGAATGAATGGCTCAGCGAATGGCCTGAGAATAAATTGAACTATCTCAGTTCTCTTAGGGGTTCACAAAGGGAGGAGACTAGAACCTGGGTAGCTGGACATTAATATGGAGCATTAATTATTAGAGAGGCAGATCATGGGTCAGAAATTTAATTGGACCAGTTTTCAGTTAATAAATTCAGATCAAGAGGTCAAGGAAAGAATATCAGCAGTCCCAATAGCTAAAACAAAAACTGAAAAGGATGAAGTTACAGAAAGTCAATAATCAAATAATAAAAATTATTTGACTAAAAGTATAACCTTAATTTGAAAGCATATATATTCACATCCCACATTTTAAAGCAAATGAATATCAGTGATTTGAGGGTAACAAAGTGGTTTAGTCAGGCAGGTGAGCCTGATGGACCCATAGCCCAAATTCAGGACTGCAAGCCCATTTTGGAAATAAGACCCTTTTTTAGCCTGGACTTATCCTGATCTATGTAAGGAATGATTCAGTGAGTGGATGGGACAGTGTAAATTTGTACTTGAGGTGAAATGCAAGAGAATGGGTGAGAGGAGTTTCTGAATGTTAAGATTAACAAACTGGAAAATACTCTCATAAATTATCAGATGGGTTTGTTTCTTTTTTCTGTACTCTGGGTTAAGTACAGAATGCAACTAGGAGGCTACCAATGGTTTTAACTAGGAGGCATTGGAAACTGGTTAAATACTGATTAAAGAAAGTGTTAGGTAGTTATGCAGATAAAACAGAATGGTTTAAGAAGAGTTGTTGTATAATGCCAGTTGTAAAATAGATTGTTGTTTATTAGTATGTATTTATTAAAACCAATTAACATATTAGAAAGTGCTGCACTAATTAAAACCACTTTCATTTTTGGCTATTCATCTCTAAATTTAGTCACAGCATTTTCATTGAGTTTTGAAAATTTATGGATATTCATGATAAAGCTTTAGGTAGCCTTTGTTTTTAGTTTAAGCACTGTTATAATTAGAATGTCTATAGCTAGGTGTTTGAACATAGTTGCATATACTTAAATTTTGTAGCTGTCTAGTTTTACCCAATGCAAGAATATAATGCTGAAAAGATTTTAAGATGACTAGTAGAGTGAATCCTTGAAAGTGGTAGTCAAATCCTAATATAATAATTTAAAACTTTTATGCTATATCATTGTTCTGATATCTGTATTAATCACTGTATTAGTCTTTGATTCTAATGTCTTTGTGCTAGTTTTTTTATGAAACTATTTATATCTTTTAGATATATGCTTGAGTATATTTTAAAATTGCCCTTTAATGTTAATTCTTCTAAGAGTTCAACTAAAAAGAAACAATAATAAAATTGAATATAATTTTAAAGTACAAAGCTAAATAATTAAAATTATATATTTATGTTTATAACCAGAGACAAATAATATTAACATGGGTTAAGAAACTGCATTTTGGGGGTTATTTATGATGGTTTTCCCATTTAATTTCCTTTTATATCAAGTAACTTCATTTTGAAGATAGAAGAGCAAGTAATGAATCATGCAAAAGTACAAATTACTATAAGTTATATTACCGTTGCCCAGTCTCATGGAGTTACTCTGTTGATGTAACAGTTATCCAGGATTCTTTCACAAGTGGGGTGGAGTAAGAACATGGTAACCCCTTCTCTCCTCTGGCACCAAATCGAAAGCATAAAACAAGATTTTATATAAGCATTAGCTTGGGAGGTCCACCTGGTGATGCAGTTGTCTCTTGAAGTCTGTTGATTGGAGAGAATACCATGCTGCTGTACTGGAGATACTCACCAATTCCTTAATGGATGTTTAAACTTTTTCTTAAAGTTTCCAGAAAGAGATCTACCAAGAATCTTGTTATTTTAAAGTACAATAAGTGGAAAGACCAGTATATAAACTAGTCTCCTCACATAGTCAAGTGCTCTGAAAGAAAAAGGTTGAAATGATGTAATTCATTTTTCAAATTGCTCGTTTAGATAAAACTGACATGTTTTCTACTGCACACTTAAATTACAAGTGTGATTCTGATTTTTACATGGTACTGACTTAAAACTTTCTGTGTTAACTTCTGTGTATATTTAAACAATTATTTGATCAAGGTGCACATAGTGCACAATAAAGTACATGTAATGAGAGAGAAATACCATTGACTTTGACTGAGGCAGCCACTGAGTCAACTTTAAATTGCATAAGCAGCAGGACTCTCCTTCCTTTCATTGACTCATTTGAAAAAATTCAGCAATTTATGTCAGAGTATTCTAGACTTTCTTATACTTAATTAAACAACCAAAATGTCTGAACATGTTGCCTAAGGAACATCATATAGAATTTTTTTAAGCATAGTAATTGTGTGTTCTTGAGGACACGGGTATAACATGTGGGCAGTTGTTACCTAATGTAGATAGAGGACTTGGCTATGGCAGCAAATACAGAACTGGCAGAAAAACCTAGGTCAAAACTTTGCTTTCCTAGAAAGGGAAAGGGTAGTAAGGTACTGGAAATCTGCTTTCCAATTACTTGAATGTCGTCCTTTGTAGAAGAAAGTTTGTAGTGAAGAAAAATTCAGCCTGAATTTTATTCTTAGAAGGCCATGTAGGTTACTTGTCACTCCTGGAAGCATTCTGTTAAGAAATAACTTTTAAGTGCTTTGAGTTGCTGCAAATAGCATCTTTCCAGCATATAGATGGAAACACATAGGGCTGTTCATTCGCCCTAATGTTACACCAGAGTGAGTTGTGGATAATACATTTGCATTTGCTTTGTAAGTATGTGTATTTTGGACTTTAAAGATAAAATTATTAAAAGTACTATTTGAAGATAGCATTAATTCAGTTTCATCATTCTCAAGTGGAGTTTCCATTTATATAATTCTATTTGAGTCTAGAAAATATACAGTATGCATTTATATTTTGTGATGCTATTAATTATATAGTTTATAAAAATAGAAGCTTCTATATAGTCATATTTAGTGTAACAGATATTTCATTTGCAGATTTCCAAAATGGATTCATGTGGTTTGAACCTTCTTTTTTCCCCTTTTGATTTCACCTTAATTTAAAAACACAATTTAAAGATTCTTCACTCATTTTCTTCAAGACCATTTTTAACTAGATGATTTGGGTTGTTCTTTTAAGATAGAAGTAGAAATTTCAACATCAGTTAATGAAACTTTAGCAGTATTGACATTACCACAAAAAACAAAGGTGTTCATTGTGTTTGCCAGTTCGTGTGACTCATAACATTTGTACTTTTTCCTTTGGAGTTTTTTCCCCTTCCAGAAAGACACATAAATTAATGAGGACTTTTCTTCTGTATTTTCACTGTGTTTATTGTTATTGTTGTTTTTAATCTCTATCTAGATTGCTGGGTACCTTAGCAGGTAAAATATTTTTCCTTCTTGACATTGGCCCTTTATAATGTGTTCCAAAATTGAATATGAATTATTCTACAATTTCTAACCAAATTAAAGCTTTGCTTGCCTTTCTTCTTTGTTAAGCTGTATCCTCTTCCTTGTCATGTAATCTAGGATTGTCATTGTGAACACTGGTACACCACTTGAATCTTATGTATAGACTTTTTAAGAAGATTAGAGTTTTTTTTTTTTTTTGATGCTTGGGGGAGTTTAAGCCTCCAACTTATTGCAGTGGAAATATCCTCAAAGCTTACAAGGTGGGCTGATGATTTTATTTTTATGTATTAGGTTGAATAACAGATGAACAAGAGTCTAAAGGCACAAATGAAAATTTTCTAAAACCATATAGAACCTCAGCAGTTTTTCAATTACTTTAAAGGTAGTTCTGCTGGCTCCATTTCTAAATATCTCTTAGACAGTTGAAGGCTATAAAAAATATTTTCCACTTGATAAAATACAGATATTTTGAGTCAAGAAAATTCTCTTTGCAGCTTAGATGCAGGGTTTAAAAATAGAAAATATGCTGTACTGGAAATCTGAAGACCTGGTTTCTTGCCCAGACTTTTCTATGACTTTTCCTGAATCCTTTCATGCTTCTCATTTCTCCTGTTATCAATTGTCTATCTTTTCTGTGACATATGGGAGCACACTTGAAAAACTGTAACCCTGTAAAAGTATTATAAAAAATACAAACTTCTTCCTTTTTTGTACAGAGGATCAAACTCACAACCTTACGCCTGCCAGTCAGGCACTTACCTCACTGGGCTAAATCCCTGGCCCTGCCAGCCCTATTTTTTGAGACAGGGTCTCACTATGTAGTTCAGGCTGGCCTTGAGCTCACTCTGTAGCCCAGGCTGGCCTTGAACTCACAATGATCCTCCTGCCTCCGCCTCCTGAGTGCTGGGATTAAAGGCGTGTGCCACCGTGCCTGGCTAAATAGAAACTTCTATTTAAAAACTCATGACAAAAATATTATCTCAGCTGTATCATAATTTAATTAATTTGAAATTACTAATGTTAAAACGATGATAAAATGTGTATTGCATACTCTGATTATACAGTATAGATATACAGTGAAATATGCTGTTTTACGTTTTTAGATGAATTTCCATTTGTAGATTGTAAATATGTACCATAAAGTTATATGTATGATATAATCCCTGTGAAGTAAATTGATGTTATACCTATCCAAAAAAATTATTTCATGTTAATACACCACTGTTTTTCTAATACTGACTTTCAATGTGTATGCTGTCCTTTGATGTCTAAATCTCCATTTTCAACATCTATGTTATATTTTTAACAAAATCTCAAAAATGCATATTTCATGAAATGTATTTCTTTTATTAAAAGATAAAATTAAACACTTTATTTTGATACAGTAAAAGTTCTAGATGAACAAGAATCAGTTTTGTCTTATTAGTAACCTAATGAAAGAATCAGCAACCAAATACAACAGAAAAAATATCTTTTATTCATATTTTATTTTTAAACTATAGTAGCAATAACAATAACCTATATAAAATAATAAATATGTTATATCCTTAAATTATATATCATGACTAACACATACCTATCTTTTCAAACCTGGGTCATCAGGAGTTTTTCAAAATTATTTTAAAAATAGTCCCAAATTATTTTTGTCTCTTTTCCTTCATAAGCTGTCACCTTCCTTTACTAAAGGTTATATCTCCCAATATTTTCACTTGACAAAGGTCTCAGTGAAGTTTTAGGTATGTATAATTGAGGATAATTTTTAAATGAGTTTGTATAAAAACACATTAAAATAGAAAATATGTATTAATAAATAAACTAAGTTATTGCATAGTAAACACATTATAATCTAAATTTATATTTATTATCTAAAGAATAAGAAAGAGGTAAGTAAGGTGAGTTTAATTGTATCACCTCCATTAAACAGTAGATAATAGTGATTCTTTTTCAGAATTATTTACAGTGTATCCATCTGATCACCATTGTTTTATCCTAATCCCTTAAGTCTTGTACATATACTATTTCACAGTGAAAATTTATATTTAAAAATAGTGACCATGGATTATTTCATGGTCCTGGAGTGTTTTCAAAATCTTCAAAGGAAGATGAAAGTAGTACAGGTGTGTGCACATTGCTTGCCATCCTTAGTGCAGTACACTGACTTCTTGCTGTGTAATACTGATAAATGAGCTAATTATCGCTTTCATATACAAGCCATGCTGACCAGCTCCACTTGTCTCTCCTGTTTGTATGAGATAAAATGGAAGTCCCAAGTGAATAAAAGATAAAAAGCAAAGCAAAAAACTAAAAAGTCCTCTTAACTACATAGATGAATGGAGTAAAATTCTAACCTTTTCTACCAGATGTAACCAGCCCAGAATTTAGATGAGCACTTTTTCAAATCTTTGATTATATGAGAGATTTTTATTCTTGTGGCATTTAGGTCCATGAAATGGTGAAGATGCAGGGAGTATTTTTTGACTATTGCTGTAACTCACAGAGGCTGGCAGTAACACCCCAGCCCTCCCATAATTCATGTAAGATGCACAAATATGTACAGTATGTTTAAACTTTGTGACATCTTGGTCTCCAAAGCCTGAATGAAACACTTATAATACTTGACCAAATGTTATCCACTTCCATATTATACTATTTATTAATTCTAACCAGTCATGTGAAGAGGGGAGAGAATAATGTCAGGATCCTTGTTGTTAAGGTACTTGCTCTTTTACTGAGGAGAAAAATTAACAGTGAGGAGAAAATCAGGAACATGGACTGCTTCTCCAAAGTCCAAACCTACTTTCCTCTGTAACTTCTGTCTCTTGTACAAATGAGATCATAGCTCTTCAGAATGAATGCTGAAGACTCATTTATATGTACAGTCCAGGTTCTTAACATATGATTCATTGAGATAATGGATGTTTAGCTGGATAGACACTGAGACAGACAAAAAAGAAAATGACTGACTTAGCTTACCAGAGAGCATGAACTACCTATGAATCAAAAGTCTGAAGCAATCTAGACCTATGTCAAAGCAGGAGTTCTATCTCAGCACTCAGGAGGCTGAGGTAGGAGGAGCGTTGTGAGTTTGAGGCCGGCTTGGGCTACAACACAAGTGCAAGGCCAGCTACATAGTGCGACCCTGCCTCAAAAAACCAGGACTAGGAGTTTGGCTCAGTGGCTTAAGCACCTGCCCTGGCAGGTGTGAGGTTGTGAGTTCGATCCCTGGTGTCGCAAAAAAAAAAAAAAAAAAAAAAAAGCAAGAGTTCCTCAGGAGGTACTCACCATTTCATGAACACGTCTACTTTGGACTGTTCTGAGTTCAAATCTCCTGAGCCTTGTGCCAATTTACTTCTTTTCATTCATGTCTCTCCATTTGGTCTGATCCTGCTACTGCCTGTGCAAAAGTCATTTATTACACACGATTTGTCTTAATTCAAAACAGACCTGGTTGCCAATTAATATTTAATTTGGTGGAACCAAACTAATAACTTTTCATTGTTTTGGGTACTGTTTTCTTTGATAGACGAGATCAAGGTTTTCTTTTAAGGTTAAATTTTCTTCTATGTCAAGTTCCTATGTGAGTTGTTTACAGAGAAAAATTCCATTGTATGATATACTTGTAAAGTAATATTAAAAGATGGAAAGACAGGACCGGGGATATAGCTCAGTAGTACAGGTGCCTACCTGGCAAGCGCAAGGTTGTGAGTTCAACCCCTGGTACAAAAAACAAAACAAAACAAAACAAAACAAAACTAAAAGACCATGTAGCCATTAATCCTGATATTCATTGGATTAAGAAATGGTCAACAGATTGGTAAAGCATCCCCCTGAGTGTGTCTATGTGGGTGATGGAGGTGTTATCTTGGGTACTATATATAATCACTTGTTCATTCCTTTCTGGCACTTTTCCCCTTCTTTGCTTCTTGGCCACCATGAAATGAGCAGTCTTTGATCCTCCATATCTTTCCCACATGATGTTTCTGCCTTAGAGCCATCCAATCATAGACTTTAAAGTGAGCTAAACTAAAGCTTTTCTCTTTTCATTTGTTAGTTACAGTGTCCATCAATGAGAAAACTGACTAATACAGGAAATTAGAACTATAGAAATTGAGTAATTTCTGTGACTATACCTGACCTTGTGGTTTGGAAGCCTTTGCAACTGATTTGTGAGTTGGAAGGTTTGGAGATACTGACTAGAGAAGTTCTAGAATGCTATGAGCAGAGCATGATAGGTGATTCTGGTTAGAGCTCAGAAAACCAGAATGCTCACAAGATTGCAGACAGTAAAGACAAGGCTTGGGAAGTTTCAGTTGGGAAAAGAACCGTATTGGCAGTTGGACTAGAGGTCATGTATATATGCTGTGACAGAAAATTTTTCTACATTTTTGCACATGTACTGAGACTTTGAGAGTAAGATAAAGGGTAGTGTACTAATGCAATGAAGGAAGTGTCAACACAGACTAATGTTCAAGCTGCAGCATGGGTATTGCTGGCTTTTTTTTTTTTAGCCAGATGTATAGTGGAAATCAGGCAATAATGCAGAGCAGAACAATTTGAAAAACTTAAATTTGGGCCCAGAAGAAACCATGTGTAAAGTTGGGGATAAAGGCGATGTGACTGCTATGGAGATTAGTGTAGACATTAGTGCCATTAAAAAAAACAGAGTACTTTGTATAGGGAAAAGAATAAATGTGCCTTGAGGGCATTTCAGGAATCAGTAATACCCCATATATTGCAGGGACAAGAGTGAAAATTGGTACTCCTTCATTTGAGAAGAGAGTCCCTGGGACCCTGCTTGAGAAAGAACTTCTAGGGAATTGTTCCCCCAGAAGGTGATTCCTTTCACTGTGTATACCCATTCACACACTCAGAGGCTACTGCAGCCATGATTCAAGGGGCCTGGCTATTGCTTCTACTGACAACCAACCTTATCATTGTCCATATCATGCTGGGTTTACTGGTATGCAGAATGTAAGAGTTGTGGAGCCAAGGAGACTTCCACCCAGATTTCAAAGGAAAGACTTAGAACCCCAGCAAGCAGTCCCTGAGAAGACAGTCAGTAAAGCTGTGAGAATTAAGACAAAGGTGTAGTGGAGACCCTAAGAAGTTAAGAGATGCCAGGAATATGGAATATCTGCTGAGGAAAGTTTTGAGCTATGAGTGGAGCTAGCCAAAGAGAGAGGATGTGTGAGCTGCAACCAGAAAGGCCATAGTGGTACCCTTTGGGACTACATTTTACCAGCATATTCCATGGATGCCAGATATGAAGCTATAAGACTAAATGTTTGCTTGCTGAGTTTCAGTCTTTCTTTGATCTTATTCTTTTTTGTCACTCTGTACCTTTCTTGGAGTGGGAAATGTTTCCCCTTGTTACTATAACTTAGGATTTTGTAACTTGCTTTTGATTTTTACAGAGGCTTACAGCTGAGAGGCGAAGAAGAGACTTGGCCTTGGCATTTTGAAAAATGCTAGAATGTTAGAACTGTTGAGACTTTGAGGAATGTATTCTTGCTTTTCTTGTTGTGCACAGGATACTTATATTAGGCAAATTACTAACTTGTTATTGTCTCTTTTTTTTGAGATTAGCTATGGTTTAAGGATATGTATTTGGGTGTGAAATTGACAAGGGATACATTGCAGCCATTACTCTTGAGCCATCAACTTCAGTGGATTAAGAAATGCCTCTTAGGTTAGTAAAGCATGCTCATGAATGTGTTTTTATGGGGCATGGAGGCTGATCTTGGATATTATATGCAGTCTCTCAACCATTTCTCTCTTGCCCTGTTGTTCTGCTCTGCTTTCTGGTTGTGATGAACTGACTAGTTTTGTTTCTTTGTCCTTCTCCCATGATGTTTTTGCCTTGAAGCCAGGCAATCATAGACTGAAAAAGGTGAATTGAGCGTTTCCTTTTTTAACTTATGAGTGTTGAATGTTGTGTCCAGCAATAGGAAAGTCAAATATCATGGGTCACAAATTAAGCTAATGAATTTTCTTTGACCCTGTAAGCCTAAATCCAAATGTGTATACTTATCATGTCCAGTATGAGGATAGGCAACTCATTTTGATCATTTAATATGACATAAAGTAATGACTTGTTGCCCTTAGTATTAACCATAAGTGATTAAAATGTGTACTGGAATTAGTAATATTTTTTCAAAAGAAAACAAATTGGGGGAGAACCAAGGTGGTAGAGTGGTAAGCAGCAGAAAAAGAGCCTTTCTGAGAGTTGCTGTCCAGATGCTAGAATATAGCAACATGAGGAAGATAAGAAGAAAAGAAGTGGGTCCCCTGGACCTAGGAAGGGTCAGAAGCACAAATTGAACCCCCCTGAGGGTGAAGAGAGAAACTTCAACAAAGAAGAAGGAAGTGGCTCATGGCAACTCTTCCTTGAGTTGGGACTCACTGTACGAGAGGAATGATTCAAACCTGCAGACACAACGTGACTGCTGGTGACCCAGAGGCCTCCAGTAAAAGAAACAGCAGTGAAGGGGAGCAATGGATGTGAAAGACTGTACTAGCTGGTGGTGAGTGCTGAGGGCTCAGTTGTCCTGCGGGACAGAGTCATTGGCCAGTAGCTATCTTGGAGAGGGACTGGCTGAGATCAGAACTCAGAAGGGCTGCTGGCTCCTTCTTCCAGCTCCTAGCTGGTCTCAGACCCATGGAAGGTGCACTAATGGCTGCAGGCCAAATGAATCTGCTCTCAGTCAAAAGGTACAAGCTCACTGAGATTATTGACTACCTTGTGAAAAAGCTACTGCTGACTTCCTGTCATAAATCGACATCTATCTCCACATGATGTCTACCAGTGACAACAGAAACAAACTTGGAAATTGACTTTCTCTCCCTCTCATTTTTCTGGTGGCAGTGTTTTTTTTTTCCCCTCTGTCTTTTGTTGTTGTTTTCTACTTCATTGTTTGATCTTGTTTTTCTGTGAGTGTGAATGTAATTTATATCCTCTTTATGGCTGTGGTTCTTTTCTGTTTTGAAGAGCACTCTAGAAAGTGATAACAAGGACTACAACTCCATGAACCCCAACAGAAGAAATTACCAAGCAAGGTATATAATTATACAAGGAGTGGGGAAGCCAACGAAAGTAAAATAACATGACAAGGATAAGTCAATACATATCAGTTATAACCATCAGTGTTAATGGTCTCGATGCACCAATCAAAATACACAGACTGGTAGAAGCAAGATCCAACAATATGCTGCATACATGAAACACATTTAATTCCAAAAGAAATTTATAGACTAAAAGTCAAAGGATGGAAAATAATACACCATGCGACAAGAACCCAGAAAAAATCAGGGGTAGCTATTCTGTTTGCAGACAGAGTGAATTTCAAGCCAAGACTGATAAAGAGAGACAAAAAAGGTCACTACAACCTTGTAAAGGGAACAATCCAAAAGGAAGAGATAAAAATCATAAATATATATGCAACAAATACCAGTGTACCCAACTATGTAAAAAAAATACTAACAGGCATGAAAAAGCAAATAAACCTTAATGCAATTGTATTGGAGGTTCTCAATACCCCACTGTTAAAAAAAGACAGATAAACTAGATAAAAAATCAATAATAAAATATTAGAACTGAGCCAAACTTTTGAACAGATGGACTTAGTGGATGTCTACAGAGTATTGCACCCCACAACATTGGAATACATATTTTCTCAGCTTCACACAGGACATTCTCCAAAATAGACCACATATTAGCTCATAGAAGATGCTTAATTAATTGTAAAGAAATTTAAATTATCCCATGCATATTATCAAACCATAGTACAATGAAATTGGAAATCAAGAACAAAAGAAACCTCAAGAACTTCATAAACACTTGGAAATTAAATGGTACCCTCCTGAATAAACAGTGGATCACAGATAAAATTAAAGAAGAAATTAAGACAGTTTCTACAATTAATGAAAACAACAATACAATACACCAAAACTTATGGGAAACAATGAAAGCAGTCCTAAGAGGAAAATTGATATTGGTGAATACCTGTACCAGGAAAACAGCAAACTCAAATAAGTAACTTAATGGTGAATCTTCAACTTCTAGAAAAATAAGAGCAGACCAAGCCAAAAGCTCATACAAGGGAGGAAATTATAAAGATCAGAACAGAATTTAATGCATTGGAAACTAAGAAAACTATAAAGAATGGACAAGTTGAAGTGTTGGTTCTTTAAAAGATTGGATAGAATTGGCAAACACTTAGCCAACTTTACCAAAAAAAGGAAACGCAAAACTCAAATCCACACAATTAGGAATGAAAAGGTTGAAATCACAACAAAACCTGCAGAAATCCCAATCATCTATACCTACTTTCAGAACTTGTATTCTAATAAGATGGAAAATGAAAAACAAATGGACAGATTCCTAAGTACATATGAATTAATAAAGCTGAATCAAGAAGATATAAAAATCCTAAATAAACTAATACTTATTAATGAAATCAAAGATGTGATTAAAAATCTACCAACAAAAAAAAGCCCAGGCCCTGAGAGAGTCACCACTGTGTTCTACTAGAATTTAGAGAAGACTTAACATCACTTCTTCTCAAACTCTTTATTAAATTTGAGAGGGAACCAATACTACCTAATTCATTCCTGGAAGCTAGCATTACCCCGATATGAAAACCAGAGAAGGACCCAACTAAGAAAGAAAACTATGGGCCAATCTCCCTATTAAACGCAGATGTAAAAATCCTCAATAAGATACTGGCAAACAGAATGTAGCAAATCATCAAGAAGATTATGCACCATGACAAAGTAGGATTCATCCCAGGAATACAAGGATGGTTCAACATACGTAAATCAATAAATGTAATGCACCATATCTACAGAGTCAAGTACAAAAACCATATGATCACCACAGTAGATGCGGAGAAAACTTCTGACAAAGTCCAGCATCCATTCGTGATAAAAAAAAAAAAAACTATAGAAAATCGGAATAGACGATCTTTTTCTCAATACAGTAAAAGCCATCTATGACAAACCAACAGATAACATCATACTAAATGGACAAAAACTGAAAGTTTTCACTCTAAAATAAGGATCAAGACAAAGATGTCCACTCTCTCCACTGTTATTCAGCATAGTCCTGGAAACTTTAGCCAGAGCAGTTAAACAAGAGAAAGAAGTAAACATAATAATGATAGGAAAGAAAAGTTGAATTATCATTATTGGAAACAGCTAGACTATGTTCCTGTGCACCTACTGCAATCAGGATGCTTCTTTCCCTCAGTAACCAGCACAGGGAGGGAGAAACAGCCACTCATGCCCCATGTGCCCACAGGCCACCATTGGAGACACTTGGTTCCTGCTGGCAGCCATTGCAGTCTGGGAGAATCAGACAAGCATGCTCCTGTGTGTCTGCTGCCATGGGGGAGTTCCTGTGTAGCCACACAGGCCAAATGAAGAAGCAGTCCCACTGCTGTGCACCCATGACCTTTGGGGAAACCTCAGTGTAGTTGTGTGGGTCTGGAGAAGCCCACCCTATGCCCCACTGCCTTCCTGGGAACCTGGCTTTAGTAAAACCTAGGCACCTGTCCCATTCCCCTACACTGTGGAGGGGCAGCAAACATGGGAAGTTCCTGGGACCCCACAACCAGCATGTCTAGAAGAATTCAGGAAGATGTCAAGACCAAAGAGCAAAAGGCAATCTCAGATCTCCAACCCACCCCTTTCTCTTCAGTAGGAAGCACCAATATAGTGAAAATGACCATACTTTCAAAACTGTTACAGAAATTTAATACAATTGCAATCAAAATTCCAATAGCATATCTCACAGAATTAGAGAAAACAATCCTAATTTGGAAATGGATTAAAAATAAATATTAAAATGGAAACATAAAATGAACTGAAAGAGTAGGTAAAATTCTTGAACACATTGGTGTAGGCAAAGACTTTATGTAGAAAACCCTGATTGCACAGGAACTATTTCAAAGAGTCAACACCTGTGATCTCACCTTATTAAAAAGCTTTTGCACAGCAAGAGACACCACCAATGGCGTGAAAAGACAACTCACAATGTGGCAAAAAGTGTTTGCCAGTTGTTCCTCAGACAAAGGATTACTATTGAGAACATATAAAGAAGTCAAAACAACCAGACCTCCCGAATGTAAATATCCAGTTCAAAAATGAGCATCTGAGATAAATACACATTTGTCAGATAAAGAAATACAAACAGCAAATAAATATATGAAAAAATGTTCAACATCACTGGTCATTCGAGAGATATAAATTAAAACAACACTGCAATTCTATCTCACTCCAGAAAGAATGGCTACTATCAAGGAATCAACCATTAACAAATGCTGGAGGGACTGTGGAGAAAAAGGAACCCTTCGCCACTGTTGGTGGGCTTGTAGACTGGTGCAACCACTGTGGAAATCACCGTGGAGATTCCTAAAGCAAAACAAAACAAAACAAAATGAAACAAAACAAAACAAAACAAAACAAAAAAAACTACGATTGTCCTAGCTATTTCTCTTCTGGATATCTTTCTAGAAGAATTAAAAATATCATACAGTAGAAATATATGTGTGTCCATGTTTATAGTAGCACACTTTGTAATAGTTAGATCTTGGAAACAACACAAATGCCCATCAACAGAGGAATGAATGGAAAAGAGATGGTCTTATTATATAATGGAGTACTACTGAGCCATAAAGAAGAATAAACTGGAGACTTTTATAAGTAAATGGATGCAACTTGAGACCATACTCATAAGTGAAATAAACCTGACTCACATCCATCTGTAACTATTGTCTCCCTAGCATGAGAAATGGAAAGAATAAATAAGATCCAAAATGTACAATAGATATTGTAAAATGGAAAGAAACTATTGAAAAGAAAGAAAAACTGGAATGGGGGAAAGGAGAAAAGAAAAAAGGGAAAAACAAAATTAAATATATGTGTATATGTTAAGATAGTTACAGATATACTACTAATTTCTTAGTTTATTGAAATGAAAGTTTTGTCCTAATATTGTTTGAAAAATTAAATGCCTATATCTTGTACTCTGAGTAACTAATTTAAAGATAGCAATGTGGAATGTATTAACCATTGTTACTCTCCTATTATCTTGATTTGAAATTTTCTTTTTCTCTCTTTAAAGTAAAATTTAAAAAGAGAAAATAAATTACTTGATAACCAAAATTAAAAAATAATGATGCTGTAGTGATATGCAAAGATGCAATTGGAATTAAGTGTCTCCTGTGAAGTATTTACAATTAAAGGAAAAATTATAGGATGTTTGCATGTCTATAATAAAAAGGCTATATATTAAAATAATTATTGCATTAAAATTGAAAATTTTTTCTCTTTACTAGAGCATCTTTTTGTTAGAAGCATTCTCTTTGTCACTTGGGTTTAATGACCTCTTGATTATGTTTTAAAAATTTCTTATCTGGTGTTTGATAGATACAAAGAATGTATGTCATAGATTGTACTTAAGAATTAACTCATACAATAAAATGAATATCATGATCTGTCTACATAAATTAAGAATTTGAGTACTATTTAAATTTCCACAAGTTAAGGAAGGGAGGAGGGAAAGAAGAAAGGAAGGAAGATGAAAGGGAGGGAGGCAGTGGGAGGGGAGAGGGAGGAAAGAAAGAAAGAAAAAGAGAGGCAAGGAAGAAATAATGAATGAGAGAAAGAAAGAAAAAAGAGAAAAAGGAAAAAAGGAAAGAATAAAAGGAGAGAAAGAAGGAGAGAAAAAGGAAAAAATTTTTACTTCGTAAAACCACCATATTTTAAAAAAAATTTTATCCACACTTGGTCTCTAATGAATAATTTTTGTATTAACTATATGACATATGATTTGTATAAAATACTACTTATGGGCCGGGGATTTAGCTCAGTGACATAAGCGCCTGCCTGGCAAGCACGAGGTCATGAGTTTGACTCCTGTACCAAAAAAACAAAACAAAACAAAACTACTACTTACTTGTTTGTACTGTATAATTTAATGGTTTTCAGTATATAATATCCTTACTCACAGATGGCTGAAACCATGGACAGTATCAAACCCTAAGTATACTTCATATTTTTCTATATACCAAGGATTAAGTTTAGCATATAAATTAGGCACAGTAAGAGATTAACAACAATTTATAAGGTAGTACAATTCATAACAGTATATTACAATGAAAAATTTCAATTGATGTTTATTTCTGGAATTTTCTGTTTAATATTTTCATACCATGGTTGACCATGGGGTAATTGACACTGCAGATACAAGACACTGTATTCACAGAGCTGTGCAACCTTCACCACAAACAATTTTAAAAGTTTTTCACCATCCCACCACCTCCATAATCATTAACAGTCACCTGTTATTTCCACCTGACACTCTCAAACCTAGAGAGTCTGCTAATCTTATATCTGTCTCTGTCGATGTGCCTATTCCAAATATTTAATGTGTTTCATATAAGTGAAATGATACAGTTTATAATGACTGGCTTCTTTCACTTAAGTTGTTTTCAAATTGTGTGTTTTAGTTGCATTGTTCTATTACTGACTAACATTACATTGTATAGAAGATATACTTACTCATTTATCAGTTGATAGACCTTTGGGTTGATTCTACTTTGAACTATAATGAGTAATGTTGCTATCGGAATTTGTGTACAAGTTCTGTGTAGACATGTTTTATTTCTCTTAGAAAATGAGGAGTGGAGAGAATTGATTTTTATCTCCTGTGACTCTGATTGTATTTTTCCCTGTATGGATAACTCCTTGACACAATATTTAGAGTTGTCACATTCCTGCTATACTGCAATGCCAGCTCTGTCCAATGTGATCTAGTTTCTAGACTCTGGATTCTGTTCATCAAGTTGATTTTTTTCCTGATCTCCACTGTAATACCACACTGTGTTACAGTAACATTATGTCAGGGCCAAATTCCTGATAGAGAATGCCATACCGCTGTTCTTCCTTAGGAGTGTCATGGTGCCATGTTCATCCCTGTGCACTTTAGATTCACTTTGTCAAGGTTTGCAAAAGGTTTTCTTGAAATTTTAGTTGAACTTCTGTTGATGTTTTAGATCAACCTTGAAAGAGTTTTCAATCATCATGAAATATCTCTTAGTTATTTAAGTGTTCTTTAATATATTTTAAAGGGGTTGTATTTTTTCCTTATAGTCTTATACAGCTTTTAATAGGCTTATTTTAAAGAATATTTTACTTATTATCCTACTTGTGAATAATTTTTTTTTTTGTCAATACCGAGGATTGAACTCACAAACTTACACCTGTCAGGCAGGCACTTAAGCCACTGAGCCAAACTTCTGGCCCTAGTTTTTGAGCCAGGGTCGCACTATGTAATTCAGTCTGGCCTTGCTCACATTGTAGCCCATGTCAGCCTCAAACGTACAACACATCACCTACCTCAGCCTCCTGAGTGCTGGGATTAAAGGTATGCACCACCATGCCTGGCTGTAAATAATGTTTTATGATTTTTGCTGATGTACAAAAAGTGAAATCATTTTTTGAATATTGATTCTTTATTCAGACATTTCTAAACTCACTATTTCTAATCATTTACATTTTTAATTTTCTAGATATATTATCTTTTATTAAACATAATTTTGTTGTCATTTTCTTCTATGTCTTGTTAAATATATGTGAGCATATGTAATGGTAATACGAGTTCTTTTCTTTTTCCTGATTTTATATTTATTTATTTATTTATTTTGTATTGGGGGGTCAAACTCATGACCTCGCGCTTACCAGGCAAATACTTGAGCTGCTGAGCTAAATCCCTGATCCTCTTTCCTGATATTAAAAGAGATATTTTAAAACTTTATAGTAAAAAACAAAATGAATACAATTTACTGAGTGTTTAATAAATACCTTTTATCAAATTAAGAATGTTCTTTAAAATTCCTACTCAGCCAAAAATTTCTGTCATTTTTAAAAAACTAAATAGTTGTTGAAATATGACAAATGTGGAAATGCTTGTGAGAATTTTATCATAATGTTTTTCTGTGTATTGAGATAATCATCTTTTTTAATGTGTTCATGTAGTAAATTATATTTTAGGATACTGTTGACATATCGACCTTATTTCCATCGAATTTTTTTATAAAATCTTATTGCTGGATTCAATTTATTAATAATTTGCTAGTGATCATTGAGATTTACCTGATAGTTGTTTTCTTTTTGGACTTTCCTGGACATGTTTATTAGTTGATGCTATGCCAGTTGTTTTCTGAGTAATGCATCTTTTTATATTTTCTGAAAGGTATATGTGTGAGTTCCTTCTTTTCCTTCCTTCCTTCCTTCCTTCCTTCCTTCCTTCCTTTTTGAGTTATTTATTTCTTAAATATTTAGTGGAACTGTCCAGTAGAGCTGTCTGGGCTTGATGTTCCATTTCTATAAATATTTTTTGACTACTGCTTCAGTTTTTCTAATGATTATAAGATGATTTGTATTTTCCATTTTTAATTTTTTTTAATTTTTATTTTATTTATTTATTTATTTTTTGTGTGTGTGTGTCACCAGGGATCGAACTCACAGCCTCACACCTGCCAGACAGGCGCTTAAGCCACTGAACCAAACTCCCAGCCCTAGTTTTTTGAGGCAGGGTCACACTATGTCAGGCCGGCCTTGTGCTCGCATTGTAGCCCAACCGGGCCTCAAACTCACAATGCTCCACCTACCTCAGCCTCCCAATTTTTATTTTTTATTTTAAAGATAGTAAAATCCAACAGAACATAACAGAACAAAGTCAATCAAAACAAATCAGTAGAACTGGTACAGAACTTCGAAGAAAAATAATGTGAATACAATACCTACTTTGGTATATCTTGTTATCTTCAGAATAGCTGACCATTTCAACAGGTATAGTAAAATTGAACCAAAAGCAAAACAGAATAAAGCCAATACAAACAATATAAAATAAAGAGGAAAAAAAATGATCAGAGTAAAGCAAAACAGTGAGACAAGACAGAAGAGAATCCCCCATATTTGCTACATTGCCTACTGTCATTTTCCAAAAAGATGCTCAGGTTGCTGACCGGAGGCCTGCAAAATCTACGAAACAATACTAGCATTTAGTTGCTTAATGTTCCTTAGTTGCTATCAATTTAGCCAGTAGGTTACTTATGGGGTGGGGGGGTTCCGACCTTGATTCCAAGCCCACGGTGCCACCCAGGCCCAGCAGGGTGGGTCCCGGAAGGGCCCATTCTCGTTCTCCTCCAGGGGTCCACGCCAGTTGCCCAGTCCCCTAGAGGGCAGATGAGTTGTCTCGTGGTCCAGGTCGGTGCCGCCCGGGCCCCTGTATTTTCCATTTTTATCAGTAAGTTTTGGTAAATTTTCATAGTTCAGGAATTTTTCTTCTTAACCAAATTTGATATTTATTGGCATTTGTAAATTTTCAGAAGTATTAAATTGTCCTTGCCTTCTATATAACTTGGTGGTTGCATATTTTATTTTTACATATTTGTAGACTTGGTTTGCCAATTATTTGCTTTATAATGTATGCCTGTGTTCATTCTGAGTTGGCTTTGAAATTGTTCTTCATATCCCCGTCCTCCTTTAGTATCAAAATTATAATGACTTTTACTTTTCTTTATTTTCTATTTCCTGGAAGAGTTTGTAAAAGGTCAAAATGATCTGTCCCTTGGTAAAAAAATTTTTAAGCACTCATCTGTAAAATTATGAGGTCAGTGTTTTCTTTGGGAGATTATTTTTGACTGTTCTTTCAGTTTTCTGTATTTAGATTATTTAGCTTTGTGTTTCTTCTTTTGGCATTTATATATTCTTAGAAATTTGTTCATTTGCCCTAGATGCTCCAGTTATTGGCATAATATTTTTATGGAGTTATTACATTCTTCAATCTCTGATTAATGTGTAGTATTGTCTTTTATATTTTAACATTAGTTGTTTTTTTATAAATAACATTCCCAAAGCTTTATTTTCATCCCTAATGTTATTATTCCTTTTTTGTTTGTTTGTTTTCTTGATTATTCTTACTAGAAATTGTTCTTATTAGTAAACTTCTTGAATTGGTTGCCTCTTTCATCAATAATTTTAGTCTTTAAAAAAAACACTTAAAAATTACACATTTCAGTGGTTTTGGTTCTTCAGGATTTGTAAGTTTGATTGTCATTTTAAGATATGTATAAACATTTTATAAAAATGTTTATTTTTGATTAGTGCGTTATCATCAGTCAGAATTTGTAAAGGACAAAAATACAGGAAAGTATCTTTTACTCACCTCTGACTCATCATCATATACTTCTCTCATTCCCAGCTAAAATAGTACCAATGTAAAAAGTTCTTACGTCTCCTTCCAAAGATCAGTTTTAAATACTTTTAATTCCATCATAACTTTTTCTTGAAGTATGAGTTAAAGTGTATATTTTTAATCTCAAAGTATAAGGAGAATTATTTTTTGCTTCTGTTTTTTGGTCGTTAGTTCCTAACTCAATGCAGTATTGTCAAAGAATGTATCTGATGATATCTCCAATTTCTTGCAATGTGTTGACTGTTGTATTTTGTATATATTTACATAATATTTTCTACAAGAATGGTAGTTTTGTCCTTTTTTCTTGAAGTTTCCATCAACTTGTTGTATATTTTGGGGACAAATTTCTTATCACATATGTGCTTTGTAAATCCTTTTTTTTAGTTTGCAGATCATCTTTTCTCCCCCTTAACATGTCTTTCACAGAGCAGAATTTTAGGAAATTTTAAATATTATCCAGTTTATCAGTATTTTTATCTCATGGATTATGCTGGTATGTATATAAAAATACACTGTCATAGTCAAGGTCCAGTGCATTTTTTCCTGCATTGTCTTGTCTAAGTATTTTTTGTTTTCATTTTGTTTTTTAATTTTTCCATCAAACCCAGAGTGTCCACATGCTAACCAAGTATTCTCCTGTGGAACTATACCTTCAGCCCTTCTTATTTAACTTTTTAATGTTTTTTGTTTAATCCATGATCTATTTTTAGATAATTAATTTTGCAAAATTTATAAATGTTGTGTCTGATTTGGTCTTCTGGCATGATAGAGAGGCAAAGAAAGGAGAAAGAAGGAAAAAGAGGCCATTATGCGGGCATGGGAGGGCTACAGAAGAGACACAAGCACCCTCTGCAGGAACAAAAGAACATGAGGACTTTTATCCAGTCTGGATAGGGGAGGAGTCCACAGCTGGATGGGGAAGTCACATTGGTATCGGATTGGGCATCACTTTGGTTTGTGCCAGATCAGGGCAGGAAGTTTATCTTGGTTGAGGCAAGAAGAAGAAG
Organism: Dasyprocta punctata; assembly: GCA_004363535.1. NCBI lineage: Eukaryota > Metazoa > Chordata > Mammalia > Rodentia > Dasyproctidae > Dasyprocta > Dasyprocta punctata. The sequence continues at coordinate 62,698 of RJWM01010327.1, forward strand.
AAGGTCAGTAAAGGTATTGTTGTTGGCTCCTTCACCATTTTGGACCAGCACCATGATGACTCCACATAACATGCATGGCAAAATCCTGTCAGTGTCTACATTTTTTTTTTTGCATATGTATATTTAATTGTCCTAGTACTATATGCTTAAAAATCAACTTTTTCTTTTGAATTGCCTTTGCTTCTTCATCAGAAATCTGTTGAGTGTTTATGTAGATCTGTTTCTGACCTTTTATTCTGCTCCATTATTCTCCAATATTATGTAAACCCTATTTTAACTGTTGAAGCTTCAGTATTAAAAGCAGGAGATTTGAATCTTCCACCATTGTACCTTTCTTTAGTATTATAATAGCTATTGCAGGTCTTCAACTTATTCATATGCACTTTCATATACTTTCTTTTCTTTCAGAATACCTAGCTCTTTTCCCATTTTTTAAAAAAGGAGTTCACTGCCAATGTTCATTTAATTTTCAGTGATCAAGAATTATGATATTTTGTGAATGAAAATACCACTGCTAAAAGCAGAATGCTATAAAAACAACAATGGTTTTTTTTTTGTTTTCAAAGACTATTACTATAACAACCTAAGCAAAAATAGTAATAAAAGCAAGCTATTTCACCACAAAATGTGGGGGTACGGTTAGAACTATAATCCGTGAGATATCTCAGAACAAACAGTGAGGCCACAAGTGCTACCAGAAGTGTTCTCCAGGCACGTGGGATGAAAGGCTATCTTGCCATCTCATTCCAGAAGGAATCACTATTATCAATAAATCAACCAGTAACAAATGCTGGAGAGGCTTTGGAGATGACAGAACCCTTCTCCACTGTTGGTGGGAGTGCAGACTGATGCAACCATTGTGGAAATCAATGTGGATATTCCTCAAAAAACTAGGGCTAGAGGTTCCATTTGACCTAGGTATTCTGTGTAGCTTCCCAGAAGAATTAAAAGCATCATACCACAGAGATACATGCGCACCCATGTTTACAGTGGCACAATTTGTAATAGCTAAATCTTGGAAATAACCCAAATACCCATCTACAGTTAAATGGATTTTTTTAAAAAGTGGTTTTTATATACCATAGAGTACTACTCAGTCATAAAGAAGGGTGAAATTGAGACATTTATAGCTAAATGGATGCACCTTGAGTCTGTACTCTTAAGTGAAATAAATAGGTCACATGTGTAAATATTGCATTATCTTTCTAGTGTGAGAAACTGAAAGTGTAAATAAGAATCAAAATGTATAATAGATATGGTGAAATAGGAAGTAATTATTCGAAAGGAAAGGAAAATTGAGAGGGGTTAGATAGGAAAAGAAAAAATAGAAAAAGGATGAAATGGAAACAGAGTTTTGTACATAAGGAGGTAAAGAGTGGTTGAAAAGAGGGGAGGTATTTTAGTGTGGTCAGTCCTATGTCCTCCCAAAACCTCATGTAATTGTGGCAT